>JABFPN010004324.1:0-15464 GCA_022817305.1 Leptoteleia sp. ZL-2020
TTGTAGGTCGGGAGTTCAAATCAAGGTGGGATTAAAGTAAATTTTTTTTTTATATAGAAATGCTTTGTTAGCCACTATGGCTCGACTGTGGCTCCTGGCCACATCCCACAGTCGATCCATTGCGGCACCATGTGTGGCTTATTGTGGCCAAGACTGTGGGCTCCCGCATGCCACAGTCTTAGCCACAGTGCTGCCATAGACTCTGCCACAATGTTTTTTCCACGCGGGTCGCACTGAAAGTATAAACTGATAATGTTTTGTATGACGTGTTAAAGTTAATCTTTGATAATTTAATAATATAAATATGCGTACATTATGTGCGAATAAAGCTTTGCAGAATTAATCTTTATTTGATTAAAGTTTAATTGCTTTATATTTGTCCCTTTATTAATTATGAAATATCATAATACTTTATACCCCGCTAAGAAGGGAATGATTTAATTAAAAGCTGATTTAATATTTTTTAATATTACGTTATAAATGAAATTATGGTTCCAGTCCTTTGAAAATAGAAACTGACTGTGAACAATAAGGTAATTGTAATTTAAAACTTATGTATATATTCAAGATTTGAAAACTTTTAAGTCAGTTTACAGTTATTCATTCACTTCTTGTAATTAAACAAACTTCGTTAAAATTAAACAAACTTATTACAATTTGTTAGTGAATTTACAAAACTTTTCAACAGTTTACAAATATTTATTGTAAAGTTAGGTATAATTCAATCAAATAAAATAACTTGTCACTTTCTTAGGAAATTATTGAAGCATAATATACAATTGATTAATCTATTATTTAATAGTATTACAAGTTATTAGTTTATTTCCTGGAATATATATGCGTGATAAATTTATTCAGTTCATTTTTAAAACCGGAGGGTATATTATCAATATTTCATTTTTCAATATTCTTTGTGCAACAGAATAATCAGAAAAAAAGGTAAAATTTCAATTATAATTTATCATTGAAATACATTTTTCATCTATTTAATTCAAAGCAATAAATTTATGTATAATTGGAATATTACTTACTTTATATCGAATAATAATAATAATAATAATAATAATAATAATTATTATTTTATGATCGTAAAAATTGGCAACACTATTAGTAAGATTAAAAGTGTTTCCTTATGATATTTCAAAAATTTAGCTATCTAATAACAAATATGTATAAAAATGATGATTTATATGAAAAAAAAAGTTTTGCGTCGAACTCAGTTTTAACGAAAATTAATTAAAAATGTTTTTCATCTTAATTATACCGAATCGTTAAATAACAATGAAACGGCACAGAATAAATATTTATTGCTAATATATTTAATGATTATGCGATATTTTTCCCGCCAAATTGTACGGCCTTTAAAAGAATTTCACTGACATTTGCAGGGTCAAAAATAAGAATAGTGGCATAACTATTGTATGGCGGTATGTATTTCTGGAATAGCAAGAGCTAATTAATTCGACAGATTCAACGTGTCATGCATAACCAGCATTCATAGGTACCAGTATCGATTGTATATATTTCGCGAAATAGAGCCGACGTAGGTACTCTAATGAGGGAGTCAACGTAGTAAATGCCGACCCAATTACGCGAATACGTGAGGAGTCGGAGAGCGCCATGATGCATTGCATGTAATAGTACATCTATGCTTCCTAAACGATGCATCGTCATATTCATTTCCAACTCAAAACACGCGGATGAAAAATTGTGCCGAAATTATAACAATCTTTCAACGGGGTACATTCCGTGCAAAATGACAATCCGAGCGAATTATACTTTTGCATTTGTTTTCTTTTGAAAATGATGCGTTTATATAATTGAAAAGTGTACATATTTGTCGTCGAAAAAACCTTTCTCCTCCCGTTCTCCCTAACACGCCCGAACAAGACCGAACAACTTGTTTATTCTTTTACATTTCAAATGGGAAGAGCGGATTCCGCATAAGTATCGAGGTCAAAGTAAACAAATTGCGAAAAATTCACTGTCGAGAAAATTTCGTAGATATTTAAGTCGATAGCATAATTCCGCGAGCATAATAATATTTTATAGAAAATTAGAATTTGACGCAAAAAGCGCATTTGAATATATCCCCGCCGTATTTCATTTATGGAAGTTTGCGAATTGATGAATATTTGAATAATCGATAAATATAATAATGAAAAATGTATTTATGAAGAGTATATTTCTGTATAATCTAGTCGGCCGAGGGAGACCGCTGCCCCGCGCCACTCTCCCCCCCCCCCTTCCCTGTTTCTATTTTCCCGCGAGAGGGTGAGGGAGAGGGAGAGGAAATGAATATAAAATTGAATAAAATCGATTTGACCGAGTCAACCCGGCGAACAATTGTCTAAGAGCGCATTAATCTTATTGTCGTCGGGGGCATTTAAGGTGGATTTAATATTTCGGGGGCAAGAGACATTGTGAGCTTTATTTTAATAGTGTTATCCTTTAGTGAGTCCAATAAAGTTCCCCCTAAGGACGTCGCCTAACCCTTGATATTTCGTCCTTTATCGCACGAACGAGTGAGCAGCACACTCTTGAATTCGCTCTTTTCGCCAAAGGGTATCTCGGCAATAAAGACACGGCAGATGTATTGGATCATTGGATTCCGTTTCATCTTCCAAAGTCAAAGTCGACCTTCTTTGGTCTTTTCGAGCGTCCCACTCTCCTTGATCACCGTTAGAAATATTAGCACCGTA
Source organism: Leptoteleia sp. ZL-2020 (assembly GCA_022817305.1). Lineage (NCBI taxonomy): Eukaryota > Metazoa > Arthropoda > Insecta > Hymenoptera > Scelionidae > Leptoteleia > Leptoteleia sp. ZL-2020. The sequence continues at coordinate 2,703 of JABFPN010004324.1, forward strand.
TATACAAGCGCACATATGTGCACACCCGCATACATATTTTATGTACATATTTACTATCTATCTATCTATCTATCTATCTATCTATCTATATACATGTATATATATATATATATATATATATATAAAACTCGGACGCATTTGTCTTTTGGAAAATGCATCCCAAACACATTTTCGCTCGGTGCGCGCGTGCACACGTCGCTCTCCGCGGCGTGAAAAATAACGTCTCGAAAATGTACCGCCCCGCCGAATATATTGTTGCGCGCGCAAAATAATTTCACTGGCTAATATTTCGCGTTCGGGACGCGGGAGGGGGGTGGATGAAAAAAAAGACCATGATAAATTCGATTGGGCGAGCGCGAAATACGGGAGATGGCCGGGTGAAAAATGAGTTAAATGAATTCGCGATGCGAGTAACTTATGACATCACCGTGGGAGATTCTTGCCTTTTCTCTTTCTCGCCTGACGAAGATTTATTTCGCCGACGAAAATCGCGTTCCGAGCAGCTCGCATTATTCCCCTGGGCGGATACGAGTTGGGGGAGGGGAGAGGGAGGTGAGCGGCGGGCGAGGACACTTGACTGGTGGAGAAATCAAAAACTTCTTATCGGCAAACGAACGGGAGCCCGCGCGTAACAAATAAGTCGGCGCGATACGGGCTTTTACCACTGCATAGGGCGTACTTTTAATCGTCGACGGCCTTCGCGCAACCGTAAGAAACGGCAGACAGTGCCGACTGAAATCTCACAATGTCGTTTTGTCTTTTTGTTTCAGGTAAGTTCACGTTCCTGGAGAACAGAAGCCAACCTTACGTAAGTTTAATCCTCATTAAATACGGTCTTGTTAATCTCGGGGATTCGGAAAAGCGAATTGCACTTGCGAGGCAAGAAAGTTTGTGTCATAAGCTAAGTTAAGCTTGGGCATTTTGTGATTTTCATTAACAACCAGCGAAACGCCGCGCTGATAAAGTATCCAGCCATACGCAAGGTGGGGGAAGGGGGCCCTTTACTTTTCCCGGCCGCCAAGTTTGTCGGTCATATTATTTACACCCCTTTCGCTTGTGCATATTTGATATCTAATTATAGCTGTATGCTTACATTTGTGCACGTAGTTTATTTGCTGGTAACCCAAAGTCAAATTCTGTAAGCTGACGTTCGTATACAAAATCGCGTTTGATTTTGATATCAGTAAATTTGTTTCAATTTTCGCTTGAATTGTATTATCAAGTCTTATCGCCTCTGTATTAATGTAAGCAACAAATGGTAACGTTAGTTTATACACCAACGGGAGAAAAAGTACCGTTAAATAAAAAATGATTGTTTTTTTGTTAAATATTTTCAATTGATACAAGTTTTAATCTCTCGAATCAACTACGAATGGTAATAATTGATTAAATGTAATATTATAACAATTATAGATTCGCAAATATTGCAATTAATAGGTAAAATAAATATAATTTAAATTTTAATGAAATTGATCTTGCAACGTACTTGCATTTGGACCAATTATATTTCAATAAAAAGTCTTGAATTCTTGATCTAGTTGAAAATTTGGCATTTCTGCGCCCAGGTGTAGAATTGTCAGAAATTTTGAGGAGAAAGGGGTGTGTCTAATCATCTCGGAAGTTGTGATACATGCAATTATGGCAGAACTTCCCTTATCAAAGTTCGTTTAATCATACAATTGCATTTCACGGTTCTTCCTTGCAATTAAATTGTGAGCATTTTAAAATTAAATACTACGAAATTATAATTATTAATTATGGAAGTATATTTTATTACTAAAAGCAGAAACATTTGCTAATTTGAGAAATTAACGAATTATATGTATATTTTTAAACGAACAAATTATAAATGAATTCTTTGTTACAAAATTCAATTAAATAAATTCTAATTAAAATTAGGAAAACACTTTAAGCGTTGCATATTGTAGTGATGTTTTGATACGCATATAAATATTATGATGTAATGAAAAATTCTTTTATAATTTTTCCATATTACCTTACAAATATAATTAGCTGTCATATGACTTAAATTTCATTTCATAATAGTAAGTCTTTAATATATTTAATTTTCAATTTATGTAGTATATATTCTGAAATTTATTACAAATTTATTATTATAATTTGTTCGTTAATGATTTAGAAAAACTCAAAAATCAGTAATTCATGGTATAACTTTTTCTAATGTAATTAGGTTATAAATTAATTTATAGATTTTATATTTTCATCATCTAAAATATCAATTTAAAAAATTATAGTACAATAGCTCATTAAAGTATCTAAAAATTAAATACTTACATATATAATAGATATACACTTTACAGAATAATGCGTTGTTACATTTATTTATTACACAGACATGAAATTTTTCAACATTCTTTTTCATGTTAGAATTATTTCATCATTATTTTTAATGGTTCTAAAAAAGTGTTTAATGTTCTTGGGAAAAGTTGTTTATACACTTGTACCGTGAATTTTATATAAAGTTCTATATAAATTTTCATAACATTTTTAATGAAAAGAAGTAATTCAACAATAAATTTCTTCTCTTTTTAACTTAACCTTTTTCTATTAAAAGTGCAATAATTGAAAAAAGAAGAAGAAGGAAAACATTTTTCGTTCATTTGTTAAAATATAACGTATTGGTACACTATTATTTTAATTATAGAACATTTTAAAGTATCAACGAAACTTATATTTGTATAAAAAGCACTTTAAGGAACGACGCATTATATCAAAAAAGGGCGATAAGACGGCAGATAATCGCGAGCTTAGTGTTACAACTATCCAACTCGCGGGGTTATTGACGATAGGTAAGTCTTGGTCAACCGTAATTGAGGGCTTTCGCAAACTTTCTACTTGCCAGAAATTCCCTTCCCGACTGCTAAGCTCAGCAAATTATATCAAGGAAACGCTACGCTCCGCTCTGATTCGCTCCCGCAGACTGCATAATATTTTCAATTGCATTGCATATTCGGGAAGTTTAACGGTAATTTGTAGTCGGAAACAATCGTCAACCTATCAAAAAGCTCGTTTACTCTACCAATGTCGGTGCAAAAATATTGAACCCGAGCGTGGCGCACAATGGCGAGCGAATCCTCGTAATGAATCGATGACACGAATATGATTATCAATAATTCATTAAAAGTTGGATTAAATAGTCTCCCTGCTACGGCTCCCAACGCCGTAGACGCATCGATTGCGCGCGATTGAAATTGAACCTTGAAGATTCCCGCGTCTCTCTTTATTCTTATACTCCGTCGCACAATCGGATGAGCCACCGAACTTGGAACTAACGTCATCCGAATTATGGTTTCCTCGTCGCTTTTCCGGCTCTATCGCTCTGTGTACTCCAAGTTCCGCGCAGTCTGATTATCTTACGTAGAAAAAGTTTCGCCGCTTTTGCCGTGGATAGGAAGTAAATAAGATTTTAATGCAAGAGCGTCTTTTCAAAGTCATTTAACAGATTGCTGTTCTTACAACAGCATCGTCTTCGCTGGCGAACACTTTGTCTTCATTCGTTTCCGTGACTCTGCCTCATTTTGACCCCTTCTCTCACTCCCATCGTCTTTCGTCCGACAAAATCAATAGCAAAACAAAACAGTTACATTAAACCGGTCAAAATGGTTCAACTGTTCAACGTCTGTTATTATTTTGGTAAAGGGGGAGGGGAAAAAACACGAAATGTGTTGATTTTGAAAATTTTGTGCGAAATTGCAAAGTGATCTCGGCGACATCTATCGTTTTTGACTCGCAAGCATGCAAATGAAGTATGAAAATTTGAGATGTCGTGGAAGTTGATCCCCCCCGGCAAATGAGATTTCGTGTTTTCAGAAATTACAATTTTGACGTTAAGCATTTCATTAAAAAAAAAACTCATTTGGGAGTTCGCTTCTTCTCGCGAAAGTTCCCGACACAAATGCAGTAAATGCGAGGTCGCGAAGTAAAAAGTAGATGGAAATAAACCGTGAACTAATAATTTAGATACTTTTCGTCGAGTTGGATGGATAGTATAATTTTGACTAAGTACTGTAACTTGTAATATTAATAATACATTGTTCACGCCCGAACTGAATTTGATGCACATTTGATGCATATAATAGTTCCCCGGTTCTATCTGGCACATTCATAACTTGACATTATTACATTGGATTTAACACTTATGCCATTAGTTGCATGGAGAGAAAAAAATATCAATTTTTAATGAAAAGTTTACTACTTTGGCATTATACTTACAGAACACCATTATATGGAAAACTAGTTTATTAAAATGTGTTAACTTAGTTTATTAAAAATAGTAATTCTATGCAGTTTCATATAATTTAACAATCTGTTTATTAAATTTTAGTAAACTGTTCAATAATTGGTTTATGAACAACATAGGCAATGGGTTAGCAACACTGATGAATAGCGACATCCAACGGAAAAAACGTAAAATAAAATGTTTGCCAAAAATTAGAATTCAGTTTGTTAACATTTCTAATCCCTGGTTTCTTAATTTTTAATATTCTTTTCTCTCCGTGTGATAATTCTAAAAATAATTTCTTATCGCAAATAATATTTTTGTCAACAAAATTATACATTCTCAATATTGCGTATGTGAGAATTAAAATTTGTTTCTAAATTTTCTCAAAAGATTGTATATAGAACGATAAATTATTACCATAAAACAGAAACTAAAATAAAAAGCCATTTCATTTGTGTAAAACGTTTCTGTAATAAATATTAGAAAATTATTTGAGCGAATATTGAGCAGTAAGTTAATATTTGCTCGCACTTAAAGTTCCACTTTAAGCTGCTGCAATTGAAATCCGGCAATGTAAATGTTTATAAAACATATTGTCCATTGTTTTTAAAATATCCTTGAAAGCAGACACAATATTAACATCCTCGCGGCACAAGATGTCGTCGCAGTGAATGCAAATGCAGGATACAGACGTCGCAAGCATTACTGCCTTGTCCAAATGGGGCTTTTGTAACTTACCAGCAGCAAACGATTTGCGGGATTCGTGATGAAACTGTTATGCGACTCGAAATTGTCGATATTCGGTACGTGTTGTATTAACCTATTTCACGTGGCGTTCTTCAATTATGGCAAACCGCCTTCACGTTTCTGTTAGTTTTGCAGCTACTGGCGCTGCTGCGTTATTTATGAAGCCTTGCAGCCCAGGGGTTCTAATCTCCCACGATGTTTAGTCCCAGCTGCATGATGTACAGTGTTCGCCAGCCAAGTATAATACAATACCCAGAAGGCACGGCGTAAGGTGTAACGATATCGACGTGGTTCTGTCTACCTTCAAACGGATTAATCATTTAAATTTGATTCGCCAAATTTCAGCCAATTTATCTTCCGGGGCTTCGTAATGAAGCCCTTGTCTTCGGCTTGTTTTCTTTTCCTTTTTCACCCACTTATTACTTTACCACGTGCGGATTGTTGCGTGAATATTGCACGTGAGTAATATCTGCCCGCTACCTGCAGCAAATGGAAATTCGAAATTCGCGATTAGGTCACGGGATTACGACTAATATTCCGTTCCATTGTATCTAAGGAAATACAGCAATTTATTTTTGCCACCAGCAATAAATCCCTTATAAATTTCATCGAAAATGTATTGAAGTTTTTTCTTCTTGCTTCTTACTGTGGATTATTACATCGACGAAAATAGTATTACAGATTACTAGATTATTATAGTGATATAAAGGTATTTTGGAAAATTAATTATTTCTTTGATGAATAATAATAAAATTCAAAAATTATATAGCAGCTTTTAATTCAAAGATACTAAAAATTGTTATTACGATTACTATTCTTTCTATTTTTGATAATATAAATATTTACTTTTCCGGAATATTCCTGAATTAATGTAAAATATTTGAAATGTTGTTGTTACTTTTTTCTCAGTGCATATTGAGATTAAGGTATAGATTATATTACACTACTTTTTTATTTTTTTTTTAATTTTATACCGAACTTTTTGGTATTAGCACCAGTTATTCGTGACAATGTTTTTTACCAATCTTTTTTAAACTTATTACAATTGCTCGCCGTGATTATTTTATGCATTTTACATCGTTTGGCATTTCAAGATATAAATGTAACAGTAAAAGCGTCATCATGAAAAAAATATTTTATTTTCAATTTTACTGCCTGTATGTTTATGTTATATTTGTTACTCGCGTGTAGTAATTAAATTTTACTAAAATTAAAGCGACAAAAAAAAGAGCTGCACGCTTGACAGGAATGGCTTTTTGAAACGATCAAATTAACTTTTGCAGCCGTTACCGCGTTAAATAACAAAACCTCGTTATTTGAGTGCCGGTTTACGTCGTCTTCCAGGAACTGCAAAATTCCACGTACCAGCATGAATCTTTTAATGAAAGTGTTCGCAATGCGAATCCTATTTCGGTCCGTTCAAGAAAACATTCAATTTTATACAATTATCTGTTTAAGTTGACGATTTAACGCGCGAACCCCGTTTAATAAATAATTTTGCCAAATAAAACAAAAATTGCCAGTCAGATCTCCAGGGGCGCGCAAATTTTTTTTCTTTTCTTTTTTTTTCATATCCCTTTTGCCGCGTTTAAATTTTACATATTTTCCTTGCGCGCAATTTTACATAATCCAAAAAAAAATATATGCACACCACTCGAAAGCGAGATAAAGAAAAGGGAATACGAAAAGGGAAAGAGCGAGGGATGAAGATATGAATGAAACGGGAAAACGCAATCTAATTAAAAATAATATTTCGTAGGTGAGCGCGACTTAACGCGTCTGTGTGTATTGCAAAACCGAAAGCACACATTTATCTGCGTCGCTTGAATATTTGAGATTACGAAACCTTTGTACCTAAACTTGCAGAAGGATAAAGATGATCCTCCGAACATGAAATTTGTAAAATTCAAAAGTAGTCGAGCCCCGTTGCTTACGTGTGTTGGAATCTACTTTAATTTTCTCGTGCCCGTGGTCGCGCACGAACTCGCGGCTTGGAATTGTAGAAAAATGATTTAGTCGACGGTGATCCTTGTGAAAAATTACGGCCGCGCCAATTTCCGTTCTTATTTCCCGGACGAGGGTCCTTAATAAATAAATAAAAGCGTTGTGATATTGCTGGTCGCGCGGCTCCTCGAAACATTTTTGAATTGAAAGATTCTGCATAAAAGTGAAATAATGCACCAGCTACTAACCGTCCTTTGCAACAATTTTGGTACAAACTTCTTTTCTGATTACTATTTCTGTAAATGTAAAGTAAACGAATTAAATGTTAAATAAATAAAAAAAAATTCTCATTCTCATTCTTCACACTGTAGAATATTATTTATGCAAGTTTTACAACTTACAAAAGTTATCGTGCAAATAATTTTTCTATTTGTGTGCTAAGATTCGTTTAATTAAAAATAAATTGACGTTTACTGATTTTTATAAAATATTAAATCTTGATCTAAATAAAGATATCCAATGCTTTAATTTAGCTACGAAAGTATCAAGCACTTAGCGCGTTACAATTTATTCGCTAAGATCGTTTTCTATTTGGCTTCGCCAAATATAAATAAATTTAAATCGTAACGAGTAAAATTATTCCTTCGGTCTAATTTTAGTTACACCGAACATTAATTAACTACTTATCTTTGGCTCTTTGTTGCCATTGACCGTCGTTGCACTTTTACAATGCTTCTTTTTATTACGTACAAAGTAAAATCGTAAAAAGAGGGTGCGTACTTTGAACATCTAAAAAGAGATATTTAATATAAAAATGTTGTTCCTTTATTTTTTAATCATTCTTATTATGGCACGTACAACTGTATTGCGCGATATAACGAATCTTAAGAACTGTAAAATTTTACCTCTTTTTTTTTTTATATATATATATAAAAGAGCGTAATGATGTCTGCGAAACATGTTTTCGCGTATTATAACGTTTAGAATATGGCTTATTATTTTATTTTGCTTTCGTAGAAGTAAGGTGAAAGAACGAATTCTACGATAGTTTGAAAGTAAATTATTTTTGTCATTATTTTATATACAGTAATTCGCGATAGAGCGAATCGAGGAAAAGTCATTGTAGCGAATTCAAAAATCGGATTATTGTCAAGTTTTCGTTAATGAAATAGGTGTCTTTGTTCATTGAATCGCGTTGTTCGCATCCGCTCGTTAAAAGAAGGAGCAAATAAACGTCCGAGTTTTTATTTAAAAGAAGATTGGCACGTCACTCACTCTGCGCGAATATTTGATCAGGGAAACTTCTGAACTCTAATTTGAAAAGTTTTAAAGTCAAATATATATATATATACACATCTTTTTATGGTGAAATAACGCCGGATATTTCAGAATGAAACGCTTGTTTGGGACTACGTATTTAATTAGCAAATGAACTTTTTTCCCCTCCATAAATGTTGATCCGAGACCGTTGGAGTCATTCCCAACTAAGATATTTCATTTTATGATTTCATTTGCGCAAAGTGTGTTACGCTATCTTAAGTTGGTCCACAGTAAAGATAGGATCAGGAATTAAACGAATTTCAATCGGCAAAGACATTATTTTCTTTCTTGATCACCGATGCCATTTCGAACTTTCATTTTCGTGCGCGCTAAGACAAGCGTAATTCTAAAGTTGTATATTCGCTGCCGTAAATGGGGTTATGGTTTTGGGCGCTGTTTGTACGACATAATGCAGAGCGCGTCGGGGGAGATTTTTTATTGCGGTGATTAAACGTGAAATGTGGATTATTATTCCGGCAACATCTGATAGTTAAATATGCTACAATGGAACATAGATTGTACATTGAACAATTCACGTTGCACGTTCTATTATCGAAGATCTTCCAATGCGCAGTTGATCAATGACTAACGTTCATTATGCAAAGTGCATTATCGTTTCTATTTGTTGAAGTTATTACAACGGAATATGTTTATTTATTTTTGCGGCGAAAATTGTCCGGGTAAATAACGCGTTTCAACGAATGGCCGGCAATAATTAACCTATTCAGGCGTCGGCAGCTGTGGCAAAAATTAGCGAACGTTCGTTGCGCGTTAAAATATGAAGTTCATTTACGATGTGATGAAACTTTTGTTTGCATTGCTCAAAATTGAACAACTGTTAATGTTTTCGTTGCATATCATTACTCGCGAAACTGCTTTATCCGGTGGCTCGGCGTACGTTTAAAGGTTTTGTTGTAACATATTGGATTACCGTCTAAATGCGAACTTTCAATTTAACGCAACAAAGTCAGTTTATTTTACGAAATCCCAGATAATTCGGCTCGGCTTCAATTTGCAAAGGGCTTTTTCAAACGCGAATTATAAATATAAATGCGACGGAGTTGATGTAATCATTCCTTCGAGGAAGCTCCACGGTTGACATTTAAAAAGTATCATGTTAAAGCAAGTGAATGTAAATACGCGGTAACTTTTGCCAGAACTTTAAATTTCGTATGTAAGTAACCATAACCATACATTAAAGTCAAGATTACCATAAATTATCATTACGGTGTTCTCATCTGTAAAATACGCTTGCCGTCGCGACTGCTTCTATCGTCGCAAACAAATTATCCACTCGTGGCGGACCTACCGATGATTAAATAACGAGTTTCTGAACAAGAGGGATTTAGATTGATAATTACTAATTCAACTGGCGACAACAATTAAGAAAAACGGAACGGGCAAATGTCGAGCAAAAGTCTAGTGTTACTCTTAAAGAACAAACTGCAATGCTCATTTTACAATTGGAAGATTGAAGCGTTTTGTTGGCGCGGTTGTAGTAGTTGATGGTATTTAAATTGTTTCAGTAAAACAGTTTGACTCATGAATCGTGTAATACTTCTGTGCAAAAAGATTAAGTTTAATTAAAACGCAATTAAACCTACGAAAACTTGGATTGTCCGACTCGAATTAAACGGCGCTGTGCTCGAAGTCTTTTTTTTTCTTCAGCTTAAAGTTAAAAAAGAAAAAAGTAGACTGAAGAAAAGAAAGGATTCGTTTCGTCATCTGGAACAGAAATTTAATGAATAAAATAATTTATGAAAGCAGTGCATTTAATTTATTATTTTGTTTTTACTTTTATTTAATTGGGTTGAAGTCCTGGTCGTAGTAACGTGATAAATAGTTAAATTTTCCCGCAAGGAAAAATTTTAGTACCGCAGTAAAAGCCATGGTAGTTGATTCTGTGGGATCGATATTTTTCCGTGCAATAGCATTAGCCATTGTGGCTTCTGCTATGGCTTTAACATTTTTCCACGCGAGTTGTTCTTAGTTAAGACAATCAATTTATATTTATAAAATCAATAAATCTAGTTCTAATAACCAATATTTTAAAATTTTTGAGTTCTTTGCTAAAACTATCGGTAATTATAATCGAAGCTAAATTTTTGTTTAAAAATTTGTACCAGAAATTTCTCTCAGTCTATCAAACGCAGGATATATTCAAACAAAAAACTATAATCACTTCAAGTCAGCGTTAATTCATTATTGACATCTAATAGGCAACTTAAAATTGTTAACCTTGTTTGACCCAACACTCCAAATGGCAATATTACTTTGTTCATTGCATGTTTGACTTCTAATGTAAATTCCACGTACGTCTGTGCCGAATAGTCAACATTTCAACTCAAAAGTTGCTTCAACTTTAATACAACATATACAGCGGACTTTGACTTACAACAAGCAACTAAGTCGGGTCATAATTGTAAACGATAGTTGATCTACCACTTTGCGATTCCGTAACAACGTTTATACTAAAATCAAGCATTGAATCAAATTTCAATTTCCACAAACAACCAAACTTGAATCAATCTTCATAGCCATCTATCACATAATAAATCACCATGGATACCAACTTGTCTAAACAATCTCGAAAACACTTCTGCGTTAATATCCAACACAAAAATGTACAACTCCCGGACAGTTGATTTACAAAAAGCACGAGCTCCCCCACAGCTCCGCTTAAATTATAAATTCTACATCATCATCATCATCATAATCATCATCATCATCATACCTTATTACCCTCGCGCACAAATTATCATCCGAAACGACGCACGACGAAAATGCCTTTATCGATTTGTCCGCAAACCCGAATTCCAATGATTTTTATCAGATCATTTCGGACCAGTGGCTCGGCAAACTTCCTTAACCTAGATTCCCGGCGAAATCAAAAAAGAATTCATCATTCTAGCGGCATCTGAAATTCATCCGGCAAACAATCCGGAACACATCCGTCCATTAATTATCCGCGCTCCACTCCACCTTGACCATATTTTCCCTTGGCCGGGCATTACGATTCAAAAGCGCGCCAGCCGATCTTTAACCCGGCGGAAATGCGCCCATCAAATTGCCGGGATACGCCTCGCGGATGTCCCGCGACGTCGCCCGAAAACGAACGAGGCCCTGCGACCGCGTGAATAATGCAAAGCCACAAAGGCGTCCTCAAATGAACGCTTCAAACGCAGTTGTCCCTCGAAGTAGCCTCGAAACTGGCGACGAGGCCCGACGGATGTGCATCTCGGGCAGGCGAGAGTCGCTGCCGGAGCTCAGTCTCGGAGCGACGTTGTGCCCGAGCGTTTTCACCGCCGATCAATACGCCTCCTCCACTGCTACCAACGCCAGAGAGAGGGAGAAAGAGCGAGCGCCAACATTGCCGATATGGAGCCATCTAGAACCACCCTTACCCACGCAACTCCTCCGCGGTACCTCGCGTTATCATTCTCCGTTCGAGTCATTGTTGCAATGCCGGCTGTCGTTTGGCCCCCGCGGATACCCAGCATTAACAACTATCGCTGTTGTTTGCCGGATGCGTTTTGATAGTAATCCCAGCTGTGAGGGGCGTGAGCCATCTCGGCTCGCGCACCAATGGAACGAGAGCATTTTCTTCGCTTAAGTTGCGTTAAGAATATTGTTAATGCACTTGTAGAACGGTGAATTATACTCGTGTAAAAATTAACAATCGGCCGAGTACTGGCACGATATCAGTAAGCGTCGGGCAAAGGTTGGCTCAGGCCTGAAGTGAATCATCAATCAATGTACAAAGGCACAGATATGGCAATTTATCGCTTGCTTGTACTCTACGAATACTTACAATTAACGGTTGGCAATACGTCGGTGACCAACGGTGATTATATCCTGGCAATTTTTTTAATATCTACAGAATATACGAGAACTCTAAGTCAAAAGTAGGGTAAATTATGAAATAAAGTCCAAAGTACTAGTGCCAATGTTGCTCCAACTCTCACTTATCTATTGACAATCAACCAACTGTCGGTCCATTACATATTTTATCGTGAATAAGTATCGAAACTTTACGGAACGTCAACAATTGTATGTCAGAACTGTGCCTGCTCTTCCACGTTTTGTTATTACTGGCGTACTACTGATTTTTCTACGCGGATGCGGAGGACTCTGAACCTCGCCTTTCGATGTCTCTTCTTTCACTGTCGCACTGCCGGTATAAAGTTTCTCCCTCTTGGATTCGCAAGAATAACGAAATAATTTAGACTTTCAATTGAACGTACTTCGCGTTGGAAAGAAAGAGTTCGGAAAAATTAGTATTGGATGAAACTTTGGGATTATTGGATTCAATGGAGGTGGAGAGTTGGAAATTTAACATTTTGCGGTTGATCATTGCATTGTTTAATTTCCTTCGTTTCTTACACGGAAAGAAAAATGTAGGAGTAATTCACCTAATTTATACAAAGATTCTGCCCTAATTTATAGTAGCATGGACTTAGAAGTCAATTTGGTTTAATTTTTACCCATTTTAGGGGAAAAAATAATTC
>JABFPN010004325.1:0-15462 GCA_022817305.1 Leptoteleia sp. ZL-2020
TATTATTAATTACCAAGATCTTGGTAATTCGTAATATATGAATTCGTAATATATGAAATAATATTAGTATTTATTTAAAAGAAAGATAATATATCACAACTTTACGAAAACACTTAGTAAAATATACTCATATATTTCTCTCAGTGTAGGTAAGTTGCAGAAGGAAAATATATATGTGACATAAAATTCAAGTACAAGGTGAGGCGAAGTCGAAATATTTCGAGGTATGAATTTAGATTTTCTCTACGATCGCACAGGTAATGGCTTAAGTAATGATATTTTGCCTGGTGGGTAACAATATAGTTAAGATTTGAAATTACCATATTTATGCGGTGGTCATAATCATATTTTACTTGTAGTGTGTCAGGAAAAGAGATACATTTTTATGTGACAACGTGCTCCCGTGTGATAACCCGAACGCGGTTAAAAGAAAAGGAAACGTTTTTCATTGTGTGTTAAAATTTATTAATATTGCGCGGCTTCAAACGGGTATTAAATTTTTGCAAAATCGCGCGTATTAATTCGCCAATTCGTGTCATCGTGACGCGCCTCAAAATAATGCCCTACATTTCAAATGAAATTTGTTTTCCTCGTAGCGCAGCGCCATCAAATGCATTCTCCGCATTACTCTTTTTAACATGAAATCGTACGAACGAATAATATCAGCATAAGAATTTGGTTTGCATAATGAATTGACTGAAAAAATGAATTTCATTTAGAAGCGAGCGACGTAAACGGGTACACCCTCAACGCGACATATGGTGTAACAGCATGAGTATCTTTTAATAAAACGATCTCGTTGCATCGTAAATGTGTTTTATGGCGACAGTACTCATAAAGATCTCATAAAGCGATATGTATATATTTTGACGTTTTTCGCTCGCCGAAATGACAAGAATTTCAAACCCATCTAAAAAAAATTCTATGCTACATTGCAGCGACCGCTAGTGGCCACAAGTATCCCCCCTGAAGGATACTCGAAATTAGCATAATATATGTTATATTCTCAAATTATAATTGCTAATTAATGATTTTATATTTTCCAATATATTTTCATATACAAATTCATATCCATATTCATATCCAAATATATTTCAGGATTAAATAGAACGGCATTAAAATGTTTATTTTTAATTAATTTCATGTTGAAAATGAACGAGTGGAAGAGTTTGAAATTTCATCGAAAAATTATCTGCCGCGGCAAAAACAGGACCCGTCGTCTTATTAGAATTGCAAAGTTTTCGTAGAAAAATTTGCGTGCACACCACTACAAATTAGGCTATTGATTATGCATCTGTGAAATCAGCATATTAACTTTTCAACAGATGCAATGTAATGGGCTATTAAAATAAATAATTGAGCCCTTAAAGTTTCACTTGCACATTAGAGAATTGCGAGTTGAACTGCTATATACTTATTCATTGACATACATAGGAATTTCAAAAAAGAAAAGTAAAAAAAAAGAGAGAAAGAAAGTATATAAGATTGAGTTTGCGTTTAGTCCAAAAAGCAGATGTTAAAGGACTAGACAAAGTTTGAAATTATTCACCTAAGTTCTTTGAATTTTCTGTTTATTGAATTGCAGTTTGCTTTCAAAGTGCAACAAAGTAAAACTTTTTAGTAATGATTCGACTGCATGGGGAAACAAAGTTTCTTTTAACAAATTGAATTTTGTAAACATTGTAGGCTTCTCTGGGAACGATAAAAGTATATCCTTTAAAGTATTTATTAACCGTTCGCGTGAAAATTGTTTAATTGTTCATGAAGGCAAAGAGCAGCACGTTACGAAAGGCCAATGAAACGACACATAAAAGACGCGGATTACATAATGCCCAGCGTCCTTAAAAAGAGAAATTAATTTTTGATTACTCCTCCATTGTATACCTATCAAAGGTACTGAACTGAAAAATGACTTCTTATGTAAATGTCAACGTTTGCTGGAATTATTAAAACCAAAAAAACCTGCTCGCAATTAACTTTAAAGGAAAATAAAATGAAAGATGAAGAATGGAAAAAGAGAAGGGACGGGGGTAAGATGCGCGTCACGTTTAGTGCATACGTATCATAATTAACTCTTTAATTTGAACTGAAAATATGAAACAACTCATTACGTCACCAGGGTAGAACAAATAATATATCCGAATCACTGGCTTCGAGTTTTGTCTGCCCGTCAGGTCCACAAGAGATGTTCTTCCTTCCCTTTGAAACATATTTTCATTAATATAAAACCTACATGAAATTGCCGTCTCATATAAATGATGAAATATGCATTTTTATTCGTCAAGGAAGAAAAGGATAGCGGAATGAGAAAAGGAGTAAATGAGGGGGGGGGGAGTGGAAGCGCGATTCTTGTGCGCGGAATTTATTTAAACGAAAGCTTACAAACAAATTAAGGGAGAGCTATCATTTTTAACATCTAAACTCATTATCCGCAACGGGATAATTAATTTGCGCGGGTGGCAAACAAAGGGCATTAAATGGACAATTAATTAGGCTCACGCACGTCGGGGCAAATCGTTTTCACTTAAAAATTCGTTAACGGCGAGCCGTGAAAAAAATGTAGTGCCATAAATCCATTGTACTTTGCGCGCTGTTTACCACTTCATTCAATTACGCGATATAATTTGTGCATTCTTTCGCGGAGCGCCGGCAAACAACACTAGACCGTTATAATTCATTTATGACTATCCTTTCTGCGAGACAAGGGACACTGCGAGGCGGGAAATTAAAATCCACCCACGCTCGGTTTTCATTTGACGGTATCGGCTCCTGCGTTCGGCGTTGTTCGAACGCAACGTTGCTCGAACAAACGTACACACTCGGCGCGCTTATTTCTCTCTTCTGTCGTATTCTTGGCTTTTTTTCGCTTTTTCAGTCGTTGCGCATGATTCTCTCATTTCCTGCGTGCCAGAATCGACTTCCATTCTGAACTATCGCTTTTCTCTTCGCCTTTATCTCCGTTGCTCTCTGTCCCACCTCGCGCCAACCTTTATTCTTTGTACGTCAGGTCGATGTAACATTTTGCCGCAGAACGCTCCGGGGATGACTGTACGGTTAGGTAAGATTTTTGAATTCGAAAGATCCTTTGCATTGTTTCACATTTACATGTACCGCGGTTATAAATTTCTTTGTCTCTCATTTTGTCTTTATTGCCCTTTTTTCTTTCTCCCCCTTTTTACTCTCCCCCCCCCTCTTTTCCTCGTCCTTTTTTGTCGGCAATACGTATTTTGCAGATGCACGTAATATCTCGTATGTAAGTCGTTCGGCGACGTTTCCGAGTAAATATTTTTTTTCCGGAAAAGCATTACCTTTGATGAAAAAGATGTTATTTTTTCCGCGATGAATGGGAAGTTAATTATAATGTAATACAATTAACTGGTTTTAGCTGTTTTTCGTTGTATTGAGCACGATTTTCGAGTGCAAGGGCGCGCCAATTGCAGCGTATTGTGATAGTATAAAAGGGATACATAAGTAGAAAAACGTTATAGTAAAAATTGCTGTATTGTTTGATACCATGATGTAATCCATGGTATCGATAAAATCACTGTACTATTTTTATATATAGATAGTAAACAAAATTATACAATATAGTATTAATCTTGAGAATTACAATATCATTTAAATGAATTTATTAAATTTATTTAATATAAAATAAATAAAAATTTATTAAATATTTGCTATCATTATTATTGTGGTGTAGTAATTTTGTATAGATGACATATTGGAGATATTATAAAATATTAATTATGGGCTAATTTTAATATAAAATTTTGTCTACGTGTGGTTGGTTTCAATTATCATGACGCAAGACTGAAAACGTATTTATTTTATTATGCAGGTGCCGTTCTATTTTACAATTGTTTTTTATCTATTAAAAGTTTTTCATCGGTTTTAAAATTGAGATTGGATACTTTTTTCGCCTATCAGTTTCAGTAAGTTCCGCAGTCTTTATACAGTTTATTGTACAAGTGTTTTCCTTTGAGACGAGATTAAAAATTGCGAAAAATTGTACATGGTATTACTTTCTTTGATAATGATGGCAATGGTCTATTGCCAGATTTATGAGTCCTCTCGACTATTTGCAAGAGAGAAGTGAGTTGAAAATAGAATAAACACGGAACGAATATATTTGGCAAACATTAAAATGATATTAATAATACTGCGCACGACAAAATAACGTTGATACAAACGGAGTTTCTTTTGCTAACGATAACAATGTACATACAGTTGGTAGCAGACACATAATTTGTGTATTTGTAAATATTATACAAAAAAAAATACTAAGGTCACTACTAAATTTAATTTAGTTAAGTTCCCTAGTAAAAGTGAAATATATATGGTCCATATATGAATTTTTTATTTCCTTGTATGACATTGTTGAAATATATATGGACCATATATATTTCGTTTTTACAAGGGTTGTGTTGAATAATAAAGTCATAATGAATACTTATGTTCATACATATGTGTTAAAATATTGTTCAATTTTATATTATTGATTTCATACAAAAAGTTTTTCCTATAAAATACCGCGATGCTATCAAATTTTCTCAGTTCAGCGATTAAATGCAAAGTAAATAGAACAATTAAAAAAATGTATGTAACTTTAACAATATAAATATAACAGAATATTGATTTTATGGAATTAAAAAAGAAAAATAATTTCAAGTAAGTTTAACAGAAAATTGTACATTTCAATTCAGAAGCATTGCAATTCAGAAGGAACAAAATTTTGCTAGCTTAGAAATTGTGAACAAAGATGTTCAATTCAATAGTCTCCACGTAGGATCTTCCTGTTTTGGTTTTGTCAGAATGTTATAGAAAGTTTGACCTACTTTGATTGTAACACATGTTATTTAGCTGAATATTCATTAACAATATAAAAAAATATTCAGTTACATTTATTTAAAATAAAAAAAATATGTTGTGGTAAAAAATATATTTTTTTGTTACCGCAATTCATTTTTAGTATATTCAATTAGACAATAAATGTTGTATTCTTTCAATTAAAATTTAATAGTTTGAAAGCTGAGATCGTTATGCTTGTTCGTGTTTTGAATTTATATATCTGCTAATAAAATAAAAACAGCTAAATATAGTGTATGAATAATAACATTTCTTAACCATAATAATGATGTTGACGTGCTAAGTAAACATTTTTACAACGGAGAATTTGATTAACATAAATTGTTGTTTTATGAAACATGCGTTTAATAATATATCATTAAGGTTTTTGAATGTGTAATTACATGCAACGTAGGATAAATTCATACGTTTATCATAAATGAAGTCGAAAAAAGTGAACAATTAATTATTTATTGAAACGTTTTTTTTATTTATATTGTAATAGTGTTTGAAAAATAAAAGTAAATCTCTGTTTCATTTTTATTACAAAGCAAAATGTATAAACAAACGTTGAAAATATGTTTTGTCTTACAAATGTTTGAAAATGTTCAAATTCCCTAACATTCAAAAGTATCGAAATATTTAATTTGTATTTTGTTATTATAAATGTTGTTTTAAATGATTTGAATACTTTTTATCATTTTAAAGTTCGATGTTATTACATTCTTGGTTTAGTTTTATTTCCATATTATATAAATAGATATAGGAAAAAATCCATACGTAAATATAAATAGAAAAATAAATAATATTTAAATATTTCAAATTAATTAAAACTTCTAAGCCTTTTTATTTATAAATCTCTTATTCATATAAAATCAATTGTTACACATAACATTTTATTTTTTTTTTATAAATAAATCTTCAAAAGAGCAGCTTTTATTATAACCTACTTTCTGTACATCTTTTTGTTACACAGTATATTGTGCAACATGTAAAGATCATTAGTGATTTTATACGAGTTTGAAGTTGGCAACAAAAACGAAACGATAGAAACGCTAATATTCACTATAAGTTACACATCAATAACTCTTCATAATAATTTTATTTGTCTGTGACAGTTATTTTTATAACAACAATTTTTACTCTATAAATAAATTGTAGAATATAAAAATTTGAAAATTGTATAAAATTGTACATGTCAACTTGATATACTGCCATCAATAAAATTATTTATTAAAACATCATTTATTTAGATTAATGGCAATGAATAATGGAAATAAGAAATACATCTTACATTTATTTCTACCATTCGAAACAAAATGTTAAAATAAAATTTAACTGTGTAACTTATATATAAAAATTTCGGTTTCGATTAGGAGTTTTTCAGGAATTTCTGAGTAAAACCATTGAATTGTGAGTGTCGTTAAGAAAAGAATATCGATATGTAGATAGATATTTTTACTTCTTTAATCCACTAATGAACAAATGGCAATCAATTTACACTAACTAAATTACATCAACATGAGAATCTATCCAACATTATTGAATTCCATTCAATTCGTCGTCAATCTGTTCATTGTGAAAAAAAGATGAAAGAAAAAGAGAAAGTATATAACAAGTGCATCTATTTTAGAATATTCGTACCTGTTTTGTTCCTTTCAAGTACAATAACTAACAATTCGTAACAGTAAACAATGATAAACGTAATATATAAAGATAAAGAATTCTTTATCATAAATTTTTTTATAATCTCCATATCATTTATTCATACATTTTGCGGCCATCTTTTTTGAAATCGATTCATTTTGCAAAGGCTCATTTTAATTGTTAATATCGCTCTTTCAATGAACATAATTAAGGCTGGCAAGGCGATTGTACTTAGCGAAGAATTCGTTTAATGCTCTTTTAGAAAACACTATCAATCAAGGGAGTGAAGCAATTCTATGCATGTGTCAACAAAGTTTTGGATCCGTCTGATCCAGAGTTTCGGAGAGAGAACTGAAGTTAGCTTGCCAACTTGCCCCGGAATTCAACATGTCTCGATCAGTTGTATATGCTAATGTAATGCCAGGGAGAAAATTTTTCATCAACGAGATATATAATATTGTTTAAGTTAGAGTTACCGCGCTACTCCAATTGTTACGCTACCGTAAATTTCGAACCCACGCGTTTTGGTAAAGTAAGCTCTGGCCTTAAAATTCAGCCATTTATCGTTAAATCACCGAAGTGTTAATTCGCGGGGGAACTTAATCGACAACGATGGATTGTTGCGCGGCCCAGAAAGCTGGTAAGAAAAGATTGGCCATAAAACAAGGAGCTAGGATAAATAGTCGGGAACAATTAACAGTCAGCGGCGTTCGGGGGTTTCGGTGACATTTTAAAAGAGGGATTATAAGGGGAAAAGGGGCCGGGGGCAGGATGGAGCATTGCTTTTGCCCAAGCGTTGATTCGACGTCACGTATCCCCAAGTCTCAACTCTTGCGCGCATAACGTAATAATAATACGAAGCGGCGTACGAATAATCTGGCTACGTCGCAATACATAAATCCCCGGCATGCATTATGTATTAACCCCCAGATATCGCGCGTGTACATTTGGCAACATCGGTCGTTCCACGACTTAAGTTTATGGTTTATGGAAGCTCTCCTCGTGCTAATAAGATTTCCTGATAACTTAATGGTCGCCGACGCAGTCCTAAGGCGCCAAGCGAGCCACGGATCCCACCGAAGTGTACCAGCTACCATTAGTAGGCAGTAAAACTTAGCAATCTCACTGGTGCGCAGCTTACCTACTTGTATCGTTAAATTAACCGAGCGCTTGAAGGAACTTGGTCCCTTCTTCTGGCTGCGAATTTTGAAAAGGGTTGACCTGATTTTATGGATGAGCTGTTTTTATACGACTGATAAAAATTTAAATAGATATGAAGCACGCCTTTTATGAGCTAAGCTAATTTCCCAGATCGAGCCGCGATCAGCTATTTTATTTGAATTGAAAGGCCGGCTAATCAGCTTCGAGGGAAATTATGCTGGAAGGCTAACTAGGACTATGATTTTTGAGATCCATTCGTTTGTAGAACGGCGACTGGTCATTTTTATGGCCGGCCAACAAGATTGAGCATCGTTTGTTCTAATTGCAATAAATGGCAAACTCGTAAAATTTTTCATCTAAAACTTAATGCCATAAAAAAATATAAACCTTGAGCTTGAGGCGTGGATAAATGAAACGGAGTCGTTCCTGAAAAGCAAAAGTTTATGTTCCTTTTTTTTCCCGAGGCAGACATTCGAAAGGGTATGAGACGATATGTATGAGATTGAGTGACCTAATTTTGCGGATAGATAGTTTCCTTCGGTTTTCTAAGGTATATTTAGATATTTGATTTAATAATCTGGCTTTACGGATCAAGTTGTAATCTGATTTCTTCCTATCCCAAAACTAATAATTTTATTTTTATTTCGTCCTGCAGCAATCCGTCTTAGGTCAGATTAAAAAAGCAAGACATGATACTGCTATATACATATATCATAAACATAGAAATTGAATAAGTCGATTATAAGATAATATATGGATTCTTCCTTCGTAATAACCTCAACATCCTATCTTAACCTTACATTGAAATATCTATTATCCGAGACTCAATATCGTCATTTTTCCGTCAAATCACGAAGTGGCATATATATATATATATGAATATGAATATATTAATCTGATTAGTTGCTCGAATGGGTATCAGTGAAATTCGTTGGATTCTATCCGAAATTTTAGCATACTTCATTTTAAAACTGCATCTTTGGTTGGTACACTTCCAGCAACTCTAATAAAGTTAAACGAAAATGATTAGATCTAAACGATTTCGATCTAATCAGAATACAATTTTGAGTACGGACCAAAGACAAACAGAGCACCTACCAATTTTCAAAATCTCACTATTTTCTAAAATTCCATTTCCTTAAGTAACCAACCAGGATCACGTATCCGAATTTGGAATATAACTGGAGTCTCGCCTTTTACATCCTTAACTCGCCTCTCGATCTTAACATGCAGTTCCTGCACAGAAGTAGGACACCTGGACATCAGAATTCAATCTATTCAATCAGGTAACCTGCTCAAAGACCTATTTCAATTTACCCAAGCCTGATTCCGTTTAGTCCGGATGCTTCTTCTTGCGCTGTAACCCTGCCTCCCTTTTATGCTTTTCGGGGTCCGAAACAGAGCGGAATACAAGAATAGACTCGGCGGAGAACGGGGATTAGGTATTATTTCAACCAGAAAGTTTCGGTCCGCGACCGACCGTCATCCCTGCGGCCATGCGCTGGTTATCGATCCAAGTTACGCTGCAACCAGGAGGTATTTCGTTTAGCAAAATGCCAGGTAAAACGGGCGCAACAGAAATTGATGACAGAACTGGACGGCGTCGAATTGAAAGAAAAAAAAAATAATAAAAAATGAAGAAGAAGACTTCCGCGGAGGAATGAGGGGCAACGACTCGGGGATAAAGGCGCGCGTCCGGTCGGAACTTTTGTGGTACCGTGACCTCGCTACGTTATAAGCATCCGGCCTGCGCAAAAATTGAAAATCTATTTGTACGAGCTGAAAATCGTTCGTTGCTGGTCACGAAATTGCGGGTTTATATGTCGGCCATGAAGGAAGCTCGCGGTAAAGAATAGCTGGGAGGTTCCAAGCTCGTATCGACGACGCTTCGTGATCGTATACACACTGCTGTTTTATGGCAGGAAATTTCATATCGTTGCCGGTAAATGGAGTAATGTTGCCAAGGATGTTACGTTTATGAAACTAAATATAATTCGGAATGAAATGTGCAGGTTATGCGTGACTTACACGTAGGCGCACGAATCGAGATCTCGTTACTTGAGGCGCCGTTATCTGCGGCATAATCCGAGCTTTTTTCAGATAAAGACATAAGGCCTTTATTCGGGCTGAAATTGAGTTGGAGTGACACTTCGTTACTCATTCTTAATCGGGTTGCTTTTTCAAGAATTTTTCATCTCCCAAAGTTTTTAAATATGCATAGAGCCATATAATGCTTCGCAAAACCGATTTTCAAGTTGAAAATTTAAATTATATTATAATTTCGCGTAGCCACAAGATCTTGTTAGAAATTACCGTGCTAGTTGCAATAATGTTGAAATATTATGATAGCATAAGTTAAGAATGTGCGCTATTTATTTAAGTATTGTAATTTCTGTTAAAATGTAATACTCATTATAAGAGTTCTTGTCTAACAACCCGGAATTTCCATAGCAAAGCAAACACAGTTTTCTTAAAATATTATGTTTGATGGATTATTTTATTTTTACTGTTATATTCAAAGTTCGTCATCCAGTAATTTGTGCCGCAAAATTACACCGAGAAAAAAGTTGGGCCAAAAATAATTATACTGTATCAAAAAGTGGGGACAAAGTACACTTCTTGTCGTATGTACAAGTGCACAAGTTTGTATGATCCAGTTTAATAAAAATGATTTCTCATATTTTAATCTCTTTTATAATATATAATAAATACGATATGCAAACAAACTTTTTCCTCGCTCTTTGATACAGTATAATAACTTTTATCTGGAATTTTTTTTCAGTGTTTTTTTCAGTGCGGTATAAAAATTGTTGACACTAAAGTGAGATTTTAAAATTATTAGAAATAAATTAACTGTGTTCATTTTTAAATTTTGACGTGCAGATTTAATTTAGCTAAATCGACAGCATATTTTTATTTCAAAAATGAAAGTAATTTTAATGTATCAATAAAATATTCCGTTTAATTAAAAAATAATTTTGTTCGGTATGTAATGACAAAATATTTGGTTCATTTAACAAAACTGTTCTTTGCGTGTAATTGAAAGCAAATAGAACATTCTCGTGTTGTAAATATTTCCAATTTTATAATCTTTCATCTAAAATGAATGTTTAATGTTTATAATACACTCGATTAAATTGCACTAAAAAAATTTACTTTCATCTTTATGTAAAAAATTTAATTTAAACTTCTGCTTCTAAAAAATATGCAATTTCAGTTTGAAGTATAATCAATATTATCTACACGGGAAAAAATACGCCATAGGGTTCACAGCAAAATGGCATTGATTCAACATAGACAAACTATGTAAGATCAACACGGTGTATTGCGTTGGCCTAACAGCGCGCCTTCTTTTGTTTTACCGAAATTATATGACTGTTTTACCGACAGAGCACGGTTCACTCTATTCACAGCATAATTGTTACTAGTTCACCATGTAGGATCAACAGCATATGGCCAACATTGTCTAGCAATGTCATTCCTATGCCGTTATTTTTTCCCGTGTACATTGCACTCAAAATGTACTATTTTAAATTAAAGAACGATAAAACATTTCTGCATTAAACTTCCTATACACGTGAAATGATTAAATTCAAGTACCAACGCAGTAAAATTAATTATATTACAACAATAAAATTCATATGTTTTTCCATAGTGTCAACTTATGAGTATTGAATATTGAATTTTGGTACTTGAAATGTCGATGCAAATGTTAGAAGGGAATATCGAGTACTAGCCTTTGTCTTCGTAACATTCCTCAGTGTTTAAAAAACATTGTTTTTAATAGCTAAAGTCACATTTTTGTCCCAATGATTTCTGTTGTAATTGTAGTAGCTTTTAATTAAATTTCTGTTCGAGTAGTTTCGAATCTTTAGTTTTAAAGTAAACTAAAGGAGAAGAGAAATTTGGACGATCACGTTACGCATCTGTTTGAACCGCTTGCGGCTGTTTTCGGGAGATTTATTAAATTTGGAGAACGCTTCGTATAGGCTTTCATTGGCGTTCCAATTATGTACGACTAATGATGAAAAAGGGAATATTTTCGGAGTTATAAGTGAAGTGTACGGTGTATTTGGGAAGAGTTGGCAAAGAGGTTGTTCGCTGTTTAACGAATTCTTTGGATTCACAATGATGTTTATTTCAAACTCGCCGCAAGGAATTCTCTTGTAGTTCGGTTAGATTCCCATTAGATTGCCTTTATTTACGTAACCCGCTTCAAATAAATCGTCTTCTTTAATGCAAAGTTTGAGAGAAAACTTTTTTTTAGATCGTAAGAAATGTCACAAATTTGCAAGTGTGTGCTTTGTGGTTCATTTTGATGATTTGATTTGTTATCTGGTTATAACTGGAATTATCGAATCCGTTATAACACGTGTAAGATTAAATTTTCTACGGCAATTTCATTACATTTTTCAATTAAAATCACATCAGGGAATATGATCGTTTGGAAGATAAAAAAGAAGAAGTGCACATTTTATACCAAAGCTTAATAATACAGACTGGTATCTATTAGATTGAAAACCTGTTAATAATTAGTGAACTGATAATTGAATTCTCAGAGAAATAATTGATTGAAGTTAGTCTTATGGTAGATTAGTTTTTGAACAGATTAAGCAGATCATTATAATGATATGTTTTAGTAAACTTAATTAAACAGAATATTCAAGTTAAACTCGTTTATGATAATGTTTCAGTAATTGAACGAAGAATTCAAGAAATCAAACTGAAACCGTATCACAAACGTTCCTTGATAGCGTCAGTCTTATTTCAGATATGTACTGTTGTGAAATACTTCGTCTCAGTCATACGCTGTTAATAGAAAAAAAGGAGTTGATAGAAAAACATTACAAGTTTTTATCAACATTATAATCTGAGAATTAAAGTTCCTTCATTCAGTGCTTCTGCTTTAATTCATTCAAATATATTAAGACTGTAAGTTTCATAATGAATCAAACCCGTATTATGTGTATGACTGTAAAAAATTTAATTTATTACACGATGTATTTGTGAAAGTGAAGTAAAAAGAATTAGAGTACTAGGGAGAGATAGGACACAGAAGAGGCAAAATTGTCTCTTAAGATTGTTATTAAATATCACATTTTTTATTTAAATTAAAGTGATATCCAGATTATTAATTTTTATAATTGTCTAGTATTAATTATAATTAAACTTAATAATGCTTTTTCGGTTATATAATAATATATGTAGGAAAAAAGTTATCATTTAAAATTAAAAACAAAAATGTAGATATTAAATTTTCGTAGAATTATAATCGTAATCGGATAAAGTATTTATAGTTTGATCTCTATAAATCCATGTTTGACATCATAATTTTGGGATTGCCAATTTTCAATTGTAATTCACATTTTTTTATTCCGTAGTAAAATTTGTCCGAGGTCGTATTCAGTATCATGTAGTGCAAAGTACTATTTAAGCCGTTAAAGTGTTAGCATAAAATATTTTGTTTCAGTTCAAAAACTGTTCTCACCAGCTTTCTCAATATAAAGGTATTAAACACTTCAACTCAAAGGTGTCAAACACTACAAATTTTACACTTCATCTGAATTAAATACTTTATCACTTACAAGAGGGGATTTAATTAGGTTTTACAATAACACAAATTAATCTTTCGATTTACACCAATAGCGTTGTTTCCGTGGAAGGTCAACAGAATGGTCGCTGGCTGCCAAATTTGCGAAACTAATTACTGGAGTATTAATTAATGTCAAACGTGGATTTATGTAGTATCAAAATAAATTAGTCGTCCAAAACGAGAGCAATATATTATGCACTGTTTCACGAGTGAGACAACAATACGTAATTTGTATTTTGTTTTATAACGAGTATGTTCAGTTTAAAATTAATTTCATTTTAGAACATTTTAACATACAATTTACATTAATTCATTCTAATATACTATAATGCTTTGAGTTAAATAAAAATAAAGAACAGTAATTTGCAATGCACATTTTTGTGCATTTATACTTCAGGAAGTTTATTTTATACAATAATTTTTCATGGCTAATATATTTATACGAATTAATTTAAATCGTGCGGGTGAAAGTATACTGAAATATTTTTGTATTTTTTGGTTTTTAAATGACTTATTATCCTTCGTACCAATGGCAATATATATTTCAGTAATAATTTATTGAAATGCACAAATAAACGGAGGTCATACAATTTAAATTAAAATTATTATTACGTCGATCAAAATATTTATTTTACTCTCAATTTATTTTTCTTCGTACATTTTAATTAAACCAATTCAGCTCCAACCATTTTCTAGAACACTGTTAAATATATGACTGATTTCGCGTCAACTCGGAATGACATAACTATCTTGCATTTTAATTTCTCGAATGTGTAGAAAAACCAATTGGTACTTAAAACCGTTGAAAAATTGTATACAATCTGAAACGTAGATAAATACGTTTTAGTTTTGAAGCAATCCCAAAAATAATTACATTTTATATTTTTTAAAGCACTCAGCTTATTACTCATAACATTTTTCTGTTTCTATTCTATTTATTTTTGCTATTAAACTTTTACGTAAATTATAAATATTAACAGTAATAAAATAATAAATACGTTGACCTATCTGAAATAGTCAGATAGATCAACAAAGTCAGATAGAAATAGCACCGTGTATAATAATTTATTAAAATGATTCCCGTGTACTTGTAATGAAATGCAGCGAAGAAATGCGCAGAACGAACTAGGTATTTGTAGCATAAGTCAAGGTATGTAAATTAATTAATCGAGTGCATTAATATTGTAACATGCTGCATAGTAGTTTGATTAGTAAAAGCCTCTTTGAGGCGAGTGGGAAGTAATACACATATGGTACTCTCTCATGGAAGAGAAATGAAGTGATTCAAACACAGGGTCACGCTAGCTTGCGGGTTCAACTGAGCGGGAACAATTTCAAATGCTAAAACGCGTGCCAATTCAGGCTACCGTCATCCCTAAGGTAATGTAAAACTGAATTTGTGTCGTTGAGTAATTATACACGTGCGCGAATAATTGTCGTGACACCTTTGTCACGACACCCCCGCCTCAAATCCTTGACTCGAAGATGCTTGCGACTGTACCGAGCGAGCCCGATCTCAAAGGAGCTTATGCTCTTGAGATCTGGTTTACTAGCGAGGACTGATTTGTTCGACAAAGCTAACTTCCAGGACCAGACAATGTCGCCTGTATTAGTTAGAATCGAACAACGCTTTATTTGTTTGTGTTTGCGCTTTATTCGCTGTAAAGGGGAATGTCAGTGAAAATGAAACTATTTAATTTTACGTTTATGTGAAAGAATGAAAGATCAGGATAATAATTTCAATTTGCTTAAGTGACGCGTTACATTAAATTATTGTAAATACTTTAAAGCTCTGCGAGGCAATTTCAGAAATGAGTTTCAATGCTGAACAAGCTACAAATTATAAATGGCACCGTACGACTCATACCGAATAATGCCCTCCGAATGAAAGTTGAGTTTTAAGGTTATCCCGTAAGTCTGCAGTCACGGAGTTAGTGTCTTTTCAATTTAAAATAATATAAATAATTAATTTTTTAATAAAGACATTCAGACCATTCTTCAGTTATAGGAGAATATTACTGTTAATAAAAACATATTTTATGACAATGATTAAAGTATAAAAACTTGGAACTACGGTTTTTTACCGACATTGAGTGACAATGAATCGTAGTTCCATAAATTTGTTGTCATTTTTCATTAAAAAACATATCGATATAATTTATAATATACTACTATTGTTGCAGAATGGGCTGAATGTTTTTATTTTACAAAATTAT
>JABFPN010004326.1:0-15461 GCA_022817305.1 Leptoteleia sp. ZL-2020
GCACAAAACTATATGGAATAACAATTTTTAATAAACTGTTTTAATAAATTTTCATAATTTAGTTTGCCATATAATGATATTCTGCAAGTATAATGCCAAACTAGTAAACTTTTTATAAAAATTAATACTTTTTTCTCTCAGTGTATTGCTAAATCAACCAAACATTTTTTTCTAATTAAACACTATTGGCGGGACTAAATTCTTTTTGCTGATTTGACCATAGTGTTTACTTGTAATTATACTAACTAAATTTTCTAGCTGCATTGACCAAATTTTTACTTGTAATAGCCGAAAATTATTTTCCGTGCATGTTTCAGTATTCATACCTTAATATAATAAAGTTGAGATGTAATAAAACTAATGAAAAAATTACCAGAAACTATTTACAAACAGTTATACATATCATTTCCTTCATAATTTAGGCTTAAATTAATTTTGTCAGTCAAATAAATCTAATAGAATTAAAATTCAATACAGACGAAAGAATATTAATCTTCACAATTTATCCGATTGGAAAATTAGTAAAAAACATTATGGGGTAAAAATTCTCATAAATATTTATCGTGAATTATAAATAGAGCAGATGAGGCACGAAGCTCTTACGGTAAATATTATTCTCCATCGTGTTTAATACACTAAAGTTCCGATTTTAGATTCCCCTATTTTGACTTTTATCCCCACTACTAAAACCATTATCGTTTGAAATGGTTATTCTATTATTCTTATCCTTGCAGCAGTTTAAAAATTGACATTTAACATTTTAAATAGTAAACAAATGCACATTGTCAAAAACAATTTTTTTTAATTGCCAAATTTTTTTCTAAATGCACATTTATAGTAACATTGTAATTTGTTAAATTACCTAGCCACTAAGGATTAATTCAATATAATTATAAATCGAATTATCGTTTATTAAACAATTAATTTGGTGTTTAATAGGTTCACCGATCAAATGATTATCAAGTTAATCAGTTAGAATCTCTAACCTTAATATTTAATCGTTTCAAACTGTTCGGGCATTTTCAATTAAACAAAATTATGGATCGATTTGAATTCTTTTAAAATGTATTCAAATATTATATAAAGCTAATTAAATATAAATACTATTAAAATTGTTTAACTTTTAAAAAGTACTTTTAGTAATTTGTTTCTTTTATATCTATTTTAATATAATTTTTATTATTGTTTTCAGTTTTTTTTCTTATTTCAGTGTTTAAAAAATTGCTTTTGAAGATAAGATGTCAATAGTACTGATAATATTTTTATATATTTAATTGATTATAAATTACAAAACCAACTACAAAAACTAGAGTTGCGATGAAAATAGTTGTTGCATTGAGAAAAAAGTGCAACACGGTTAATTTTCGTGATTACTAAAATTCTGGTTGAATTAACCATATTATGGTTATTTTAACTAACAATCAGGTAACTGGAACTAAAATGTTATAGTATTCACAAAAATTAACTACACTGAGAAAAATAATATAGTAATCCTGGACTCTATGTGCTCCTGTATAAAATAATGCTCGGCAATGTGACAAGAGGTGCCACAAAAAGTGACACCGTTTACCAGACTGTCTGGTAATGTTCTTAACATTGGAGCATAGAGTCTCAGAATGTCAGTAAGTATAGTAGCTTTTATTATTTTATATTTCTCAGTGTATGCATGTAGTTAATATTACCATTCTTATTTCTCAATGTGATACTACAGTTTAGAGTTGCTACAACTACATTTGCAGTTATTGTAACTAATCATGTTGCAACTATTCAATTTTAATTATGCCAACTTTGTAAATTTGTCTCAATATACTATAAATGTTCCAACGTTAGACGGATATATTGCCAGATATTATACCTTACCGTATCATTTGAAATCATTACACCCGGAATGATTTTTACCTTTTTTTTTTCTCCTTGAATATTTTACAATATGGATATACATTCGCTAACATATCCACGTAAATACGATTATGCAAATCAGTCGCCTTCGCTGCTTCCTATTCTAATTTACTATTTGAAATTTACGATCTAATTTTCAAAGTATGAATGTTCCAATGAAATCATTTTATCGGCGTATTGAATAAGACTGCTGTGACTCGCGAGTTTTTCCTTGGCGAATATTTCTTGCTGCTAATGCTAGTTTGGCTGTTTATTATACCTAATATATCCAAGAAATAATATGTTAATAGGAATAATTATTTCTTTCGATTATACAACAAATTACAAAATGTTTATATTAATTACTAATCATAAAATAATATTAAAATATCATAATTATTTTTAAAAATAAATATCACATGAATTATTAAATTAACTTATAATATATTGATAATCATTAAGTAATTATTTAAAATGATAAATATTGTTTTAACAGTTTGCTTTTCAACGTGTGAAATTAATGTATCGTAGAAATAAAAGATGTTTAGTTATAACAAGAAAAGAAATAGTGAGAGAAAAAATGATAGAAAATAAAAGAATAATCGGCGCCAGTACATTAGCCGTGGTCGCGATAACTATATAGCTAGGTGCTATCGGATATGAATTCCTCAAAATAAATGCGGATTCAAGAGTCGAACGGAAATCAATTATCCAGTCAATTTTCTGTCTAGTGATTTCAAAAGATGGTCTTATTTTGTTATTTCCCATGCAATCTTCCAAGTCACTGACAATACCATTTCCTTTCGCCGTCTTTTCGTTTACTTATAAAAAGTGACTTACAAATAATCATTCGCGGTCTTTCTTTATTCTCTTTAAAATAATTACTTACTTTTCATAAACGTAATATTGCAGGTGCATCGTGAGCTTATTTGTAATCGATAAAATACTCTTGATCCAAATTTTGATAAATTGATACATAGTATTAGATAAATTGATACACTAAAGTACATTAAAGCTACTAATTACTTAAATAATATAGTGACTATATTGACAAGATTATATGTTATTCTCTAAATAAAATTAGAAAACTAGGGTAGCAATGCGCGTCTCTAGTAAAAATGAAGCATATATGGTTCATATATGTTTTAACAATTTTATATAAGGAAATAAAGAACTTATATATGGACATGTATGTTTGTCCTTAATCCATTCATGACCATATATAATCGATATATGACAATAATTGATACAATATTCTAGCCATATCGGCTTTTAATAATTTCCTTATATGGAAATCAATTATTGCAATATATACCGACCATATATGGCCATATATGGATTACGGTAAAAGATATATGTCCATATAAGAACTTTTTTTTATCCTTATATAAAATTGTTAAAACATATGGACCATATATGATTCATTTTTACTATAGGGATACGTGCAGAAAAGTGAATGAGTTCCAATAATATATTCCAATAATAATCGAACCCAAGATGACAACTTTTAAATCTACAGTAACAAATACTTTATTAAAAAACTAAATAAATTGTTTAATATTTTTTTTAATTTCCTTTATTTTATGATTATTTATTAATTTATTTAACGAAGTAATTAGTCAAATATCAAGCAACTGGCCTAGTTGATCGTAATAATAAACTCAAGGAATTTTAGGTAATGATTAATTTACAATTGGAAGCAATTAATTAATTATTATTATTTCTTAAATTATAAATTTATATATATATATATATTATGCTTAGAAATAAAATTAATTTATACGAATTGTGCATATTTCTAAGCATAATTTTAATTCGAGAAAACCATAAGTATCTCTTAGATACGTACATAAATTGAATATATTCTGAGAAGTACGTATTCACTTATCCTAAAAGACATAGCGAAAGATCATTTGAACAGATTCCGGTGTTTCCCTATGATAGCCACCCTTATAATGTTCGTATCAGGAAATACCTCCGTAACTGTGTAATAGCAGTTGCCATTCTCATTTCCCGTGTCATTTTCAGCATTGTCACTCGAAAAGCAACGAGCCCTCCTTGAGTCAAAAGCAGTTATTCATAACGTCCAGCAAAAATGTTTCACCTTTTACCAGCCAAATAAGAAAATTAACATATTAAATAATACAAATAAAATTGGACGAAATGACTGAATTTTTCAAGATTGTATTTTAAACAATTTTAACGTTTAATGATAATCTATGTCTGATAAATATTGAAATACAAAGTTGTTCTTTGAATGAGCTTTCGCTTCGTTGCAAAGGCAAAGGCCATTTTATATCTTATGGTGTCAGGATGGTGAGGTTAATAGAGTGATCGGTAACAAGGTTATAAAGCAATCTGCATAACCCAGCTTCGTATCTTGCTCTGCTCGAGATCCAACGCGGAGGTTCGTGTGGTAATTACCGGCAATAACGTTATTAGAAAGATCGTCAAGCTGTGTAACTGAGAATGCTAACACTACTTGTTAATTTTAAAGATAACCTTTTCACATATCTCGGTGCTTTCGATCGAAAAGCTTATAATGATAATTAAATGGATGCTATTTTCGTGTCAATTATTTGCTAAATCATAGTATATATCAAATTTCGTTATCTTTGTTTGTGAAGGACTATTTATTTCCACCTTATTACACTAAGAGAAATGGGTAGTTGCTACCATTATTTTACAATAACTTGGAAATCTTTGAGCATTTATAGTATGCTTTATAATATGAGATTATATTATAATATATTAAGGTAGCGTTTAGGTGCTATGTTCGACCCTCGATGGCTGCGAATTTTTTCAGCAAAAAAATAGGCACGCATTCTCCGAAATTTGCACCAACGGGTAATTATGTACCCACTTACACCCCCCCCCCCAAGATGGATTTAAAATATATGAAATCGATGGGTATTTTCACGCTATGATTTCAATAAAAAAGTCAACTTTAGACATATGATCCAAAGGACCAAAATTACTTCCAACGTTGTCCCGGAACTGAGTCGTTAGTTTAGTTAGATTTTAAAGAAATAATTTTTCTCAATTTGTTCAACTTTTGAGGGTTATGCTCTCCGCCATTTATTTGATTTTTTATTTTTTTGTTGTGTTATCTTCTTCCTCTCTTCTTCTTCATCTTCATGTATGAATTCATCAATTCTATTATCAAACATATATATATATATAATACATATAATAGTATAACATCTTACCTGTCTGCATCGAACCTGAAGATTTACCACTGATTTACTGATCAGATCCAACTCAAACTCTAAAAGTTGTTGGCACGTGTAATTATAATAGGACAGCTAAACAATTATTAAAAGATTTGAAAAATAATATAAAAGGCTACCGATACAAAGAGTTGTTTCTAGAAAGCAGGAGCAAAGATCAATTATCCGTCCGCTGTTGTTTGTCCGCTGACACTTTGCGCCCGCTTTCTCGCAATAGAAGCACGAAAAAGATCACTTTTCATACATGATGAACAAAAACGTAATTATTTCACATATTTTGCGGAATTTATGTTCAAACGCGATAGTACATTTGATAATAAATATATTGTCGAGGATGCGTGATATAAATGAAGAACAAGAAGAAGAAGAAGAAGATGAAGAAGAAAAGAGGAAGGAGAAGAGGAAAAAGATCAGGAACAAGAACAAGATGAAGATAAAGATGAGGAAGAAGATAACACAAAAAAAGAGACATAAAAAATCAAATAAATGACGGAGAGCGTAACCCTCAAGTGTTGAACAAATTGAGAAAAATTATTTCTTTAAAATCTAATTAAACTAACGACCCAGGCCCGGGACAACGTTGGAAGTAATTTTGGTCCTTTAAAGCATATCCCTAAAGTTGATATTTTAAGAGTTATGAGCGAAAATGTGCGTCTAACACTCTACCCTGACGCGCTCTGAGAGACCGTACAGTTTTTTGGCCATATCTTTTGAACGGCAAGAGAGCGACCTTTTTTTTTTATTGAAATCAGCGTGAAAATACCCATTGATTTCATGTATTTTAAATCCATCTTGGGGGTGGGAGGGGGGGAAGTAAGTGGGTACATAATTATTTATTTGATGCAGTATTGAATGCAAAAAGATGCAAATAAATTATTTAACTAATGCAGAAACAAAACACAATCAGTGCGTTGAAGCCTGTCGATAAAAATGTGTTTAACATAAGTCATGTAAACAAAGTGGCTTGTCTGATATTTTAGGTGACAAGTACAATTTTGTACGATCCTAAATACGTATAGATTAATAAAGGCAAATCACAGACAGTTATCATGCTATAAAAGCATGATTTTTGTCGTAATAGGATAATAAATGTTGCAAAGTAATATATTCACAATTGAAAACTACAATTTTATTCTAATAATGACTTTACTACTGTCTCCCTACGCGTTTGAATTCCTATTTGCATTCTCATTCGCAGTTTCACGACATCCCTTCGCGCGTATATAAGATATTCCACGACGTTACGGATAAGGTATTGAGAATTGAAACTTACGAGATCTAGTTTTTTTCATTTCATCGGCGAGTAGGGGTATTGAACAAAGCTGCCTGTAATGAACTGCCTAGACGATGCATTATGTAATGATATTGCTCGTGTATAACATTTAAAATAGTTTAATGATGTTGATTGCTTAAATCATTTAAATTTAGATTATTTTTAACATATTCTCTAATAAAAATGTAACATATATGAACATATACGTTTTTTATTAATACATATATGGCCATATATGGGGATATATATTTCTCCTTAATCCATATATGGCCATATATGATCGTCATATGGCAATAATTGATATAATATTCTAGCCATATATGCCTTTAATAATTTCCTTATATGAAAATCAATTATTGCCATATATCAACCATATATGTATTAAGAAAAATATATATGTCCATATATTATTTATATTTTTACTAGGGTTAAGTCCAGTATTCTATATTTTTTATAGTATTTCAATGTAATTACATTTAAGAGAAGAAACAAATCAGTATTAAGTACTCATTAAAATGTTTGTAATAATCTCTTATTGAAGTAAAATGTAATACACAAAAATATATCAACGAGTCTGTTAAAATTTTGCGAAACTCGATTCAGAAACTTTTACAGTTACTGTAAATGTTGTGCGTAGTCAGAAAAAAACTCAATAAATTTTACATTAGCTTGTTATCTAATTGTTGTCTTGATATGACTTTATTGTACCAGGAATGAGGTACACCCAGTTCTGTTAGGGTGCTTACAACATCAGATATTTAACTTATTTAATTAATTTTATTTTAATTAACTGGATGATTCATGTTTTTTTTAATATTCCAGAAATGTACGATAAATATTTCTGGAGTCGGATATAGGAATATTTTTGACAAATATTTATTGGAATATTCTGGAAATATTTTTTGCTATTAGGGTTATTTAATTAAATTACTTAATATATCAATTGTGTGTTTAATAACTCATTCTGCATAAAGAATCTGCATGCAGCAATGGAATTACGTTTTTAGATCAAATCAAAGTCAGATCAAAATCAGATCAAAGTTAGATAAAAGTCACAGCAAAATCTAATTAAAATTAAACGAAAGTCTGCTTAAAGTCACATCCATGTGAATCCAGTAAAACATTAAAAACTTTAATAATCAGATCAAAATTAAATATTGAACGCCTTGAGACGTGTTTCTTGGTTATGAATTTTTTAATATTTATAATAATATAATTTTGATCTGAAATTCACACGATTTCAATTTAATATTAAATCGACTTCAATTTAACCTTCAATAGACTTTCAATAGATTTTAATTTGATTAAGCTCTGACTTTGATCTTACTTTGATTTAACCTAGATTTGACTTATTTGATCTAGAAACGTAATTCCACTCCAGAATGACATACTATAAGCACCCCAAAGAACCGAAATACGGCTCAAAATCGTCACCCACCTATATTTTGTACGAAGGCATTTATGTTGGCGGCACTGTTGTCGTATAAATGCGTTCGAAAAGCCGGCAGAGGATATATCGTGCATCTTTGTTTAATCGTGTCATGAAAATAGATGATACTTTTATGCGGTCACAGTGTCGCCAACTCAAATACTTTTATTCAAAATAGGGGTGAGTGAAGATTTAACAGAATTGTATGTACATATTTTATTTGATAACATATAAGATCGTATAAACTTTCAACAACAAATTGAGAAAGAATAATAGTGATAAGTGCCATCACTTTTTCGTCGTAATATGTTTAATGAAAATATCACATTGATGAAATCACAATGAAATGAAATAACTTGACAATTTTTGGTGTTGAAAAATTCCAATAATGACTGGACAAATTTTAGAGTGCAAGTTGAAAGTGGATTATATAGTAGTATGAATTAACATGTCCAAAGTCATATTTTGTTTGTTGCTGTAATAGTAATTGATTGGTATTGATTATTATTTTTATTGTTCAGAAGACGAAAGGAAACAAGGATCGAAAATTTAAGTACATGAATAAAAATCACTTAGATAACGCAAAATAACAGTGCTTCGACACGAGTCAATCTGGTGAATTGAGTTGCTGGGTAGTGAGCATTTCCTCCAGTTAATGAAATTTCATGGAAGTAATTCGTTTAGTCGGCAATATCGCGCAACAGAGGAGAGAGTACGGAAAATCTGCCTTTGACGTTAGTTGTTGCGTCATTGAAGGAGACAGAAACTTGTGCAAGGGCTATTTTGACTAAAATTTTCATTGTACCAAATTTATAAATTTTATTATGTTAAATAAGTTTGTAACATTTCATTTCAAAGTGAACATTTTCATTATCAATATCAAGTAACTCTCTTTCAGAGCTGTATTATTATAATAATTTAATATTCTGTATTAAATATCTTTAGAAAATCAAATTGGCTGCAACTTGGCAGAAAAGTTTGAAGGAGATTAAATTCTAGTAATACGAAATTTAAATTCAATAATAGTTATGGAAATTTTAATGTCTTATTTAGATAATCTCGGATTGTAGAATTTATTGTCATTAGGGAAAGAATTATATTTTTCTGTCTTATTTTTTTCGACAAAAAATGAATCGCAACAAACGGTGATATTTTATCAAACATTAACATGTATTGTTATCAATCAGTGCATATATACTCTGTCTTACTTGTGAACAACTTGTTGAAACTAGAAGCAACAGTTGCTCTCCGAACTCTCAAATTTCAATTAAACTATTCCATATGGAAACTTTACTAATTTTCGAAAAACTATTTCATTTACATTTTATTGATGTAAAACAGAGTTTTATCGATACATTTCTTAAAATTTAAAATTATAACATTTTAATATTTATATTTAAAATGTTTATTATTAATTAAAAATCCATATATGATAGAAACGGCTTGCATTACACGGATGTTTAAGAATATGTGTTTAATTATATCTAGTGTAAATTTAGTGTATATTTATGATATAAATTCAAATGCTTTGCTCAAGTATTCGTATGCTTCTTATAGGCATATGTATACCTGTCAGGATTATACATGTACCTGTCAATTTTTTAAGCATATAATATACCTAGGTTAAGCATGTGTATACTTGTGTCATGCATATATTTCTATCAGTGTAGACTTTAACAGAAAGACTTTAAAATTTATTTTAGAATACCAAAGAACAGCAATATTGAACAGACATTTAAGATAGAAAAATTATTTATAAAGTTAAGACAAATTCTTAATTACACAGGAAGTTATGTTAATTACAACTAAAATGTTTTGAAATTGCATTAAAACTTTTAATTTTGTATGACACGAGACAAATTTTTCTTTCGCATTTTATTTACATTATCCACTAATTGAATAAAAATGATGCTAAATCGTTTAAAACTACTTTTTTATACGCGAGATATAAAACTTTATGAATACATGTTATTTGACAAATGTAAAGACGTACATTGAGTAAAATTTATTAATAGTTGATACCGTGCTTTATGATAACTGGGGGGCGGATCCATGTATAGTATTCCTTATGATATAGAATTAAAAAAAAATATTAGAATAAAATGTTATTGTGGAATAGAATCCATTATTTTGGTTACCAGTCACAAATCATTAATTACATGATATCGAAATTTCTATTATCAATAAAATTATTATTTCAAAACATTCGATTATACGTCGAAATCAATTGAAACTTTGAGAACGAAGGAATTTTTCAATATAATTTGCTAAAATACGTTTGATACAAAAAACATAGTTAATTCCATTTCATACAGTCGTTTCAAATCAAATCGCCGTAATCTCGTATATTTGCCATCAATACTTTTAAATGTTATGAGTGCTTCAATAAAAAAGGAAATAAAGCATATTGCCAGTGAGTTGATTTACTTTAATAAAACATAAAGCCTTCGCAAAAAGGCTGGATGAGCCGTGAAAAATGAGTACTAATTGTACCACCCTGTTTCTTAAATGATAAAACTAAAGGATCGCTAAAATAAATTAAGAGACATTTTGAATTAAACGATAGACGCTAAAAGATTGCATCAACGTTGACGTGACTAATTGACAATCTTATAAGTTTCACAGTGGTTCGAATCAAAGTTGGACCAAGATCTGATTAAGCTATTCATTCGACAGAACTACATTACGGTTGTGCTCAGGCAGAACTAATTTCTCTTTAACGAAGTCAAAACCCGTCTCTATATACATGTCAAGTATCGATTATAATTTCAAGGAAAAAGCTATTATGAAGTTAAGTGTCACCGTTCACTGTTTTCTTTCCTTATTATACTTTTTCCTTCCAAGGTGTGCATTACTCACTTTGACTCTTCTACGTTTTAATACCTGTTGTATGTTTTTAGTTGATGCGCCAGTACTGAAAAGTGATAGAACGAACGTTATCTTTTATTACTTTAATTTCTTGTAACTGCTAAGTTACGGCTGCTATAATAAGCTAGTTAAAATAATACAACTGTAAATTGAAAACTGTTGTCCAAGGATCCAAAGAAATAGTTACTTCCTACTATACTTAAATTAATCATGAATGTAATTATTATAGAGGAAAATCTAAGATACTTTGATTTACAAGATCGGTATTTGAATGATGAAATTGCTTTTCAATTCCCTAATTTTTAGTTTTGTAAGAATATAACGCTATTTAATTTCTTATATTATAAGCGGTTAAAATGAATTGTACAAAACAAATATTATGATTGTATATGTTTGCTTATCATTGTAGCGTTCGTCATAAGTATGTAATTGAAGGAAAATTCGTTAGAATAAAAGAAAAAGTCGAGCGATAAGTTATATTAGAAATATTGTAATTAGTGTGAATTTTAGTGAATATTGAGCCTCGGTGAGATATAATATTAGTGCTTTTTTTTATTAATTATATATTATTGATAGTAATCATAAATTTGTTTACAGTGAGAGGTTTTTGTATTTTTATATCTGATATTAGTATTTTTATTAACAAATTTATTTTTTATTATTATATTATTTGATACGAGGACCATTTGGTGGATTCAATTAATATCCGTTCCCGGCTACCGATACACGGAATGACTCAAAGGCCGAAATTTGGCGGTTGTTAATAAATTAACATTTGAAGAAATAATCATGGACAAGGGGAATTGGAGATTGGTCCTAGAAATTTCATTTTCGCTTGAAACTTTGATCGTCGCAGAATCCTATTTTTTTTGATAAGTTTGATGCGTTTATATTTATAATACTTTATTGATATTTGAATTTAAAATTGAATCTTTTGTGTGAATGTGTGTGGATGAATGAGGTGTGACGTGGTGCACCATATTCTATTATTAAATGAAAGGTGTTTATTTTTATATTTAATACAAGTAATTATATTTTTAATTTATTTTTGTATTTTTTATTTTGTGTTATATTTTATAATATTTCCATACGATAAAATTTGATTGTTACAGTTTATAACACACACTGAGAAAAATATGGCAGAAAAATTACTGTTTTTGTCTGTGTGTTCAGATGTATATCCGTTTTTCAGTAAAAATTGCAGATTTTTTAAAGGGAAAATTTTTTGTTTCATTTATAAATGTAACATTTAAAAGTAGTGTTTTTGCTTGTAAAAGACAGTAATTTTAAATACGGAAATACATTTAAAAACAATACTTTTTTTCTGTCATATTTGTTTCAGTGTAATCTAGCAATAAACTAATAGTCTAATAGAGGATTTAAAAAAAAAACACCAAGTTCTTTAAAGTTACTGGAATCATAATTGTCACGCATAGCACTTACAATTATATATAATGGTGGAAAGTAAAAATATTTATTGACGATCTTCAATTCGGGGTAGTGACGGAATAGGAAATCTGTAACAAAATTTATCGAAAATAATACGAGCAATTATTTGGGTGTACATTAATCGTTGATAAAAAGTCAGCGGCACGCATGCGGACTTGAGGAAAGAATTGTCATGATGGTCACGTTTAACAATAAATTGACCCTGTTGACGGGGTACACGATTTTTCTATTAGCCGCGACGCGACACTTCAGCTCATTTCTTCTCACTCGCCGTGCACACACGCGCGTATCAGCTTGCACGGATACGCGTTAATTCGTAGTGAAACGCACGGCACGGTAATGAGATCAGATGAATTGGCGAATCTGTAGCCACTTCATCAACTCAGTTTGTCCAGTCTGTCAGATGCAAACTACACACGAGCCAGCTTCACTTGTCATACGATAATGTCAGCAGAAATAAATGACGAAAATGTGTTTTCAATTAAACCTCGCAAAAACTACTGTACACTTTCATTTGTATGTCGTCATTCTTTCCCCTTTTTATAATATACCAGGTCAATTTCCAATTGTTGTTGTAAATTGTTATTAGAGGGTGTTTATTTAAATAAAATTAAACATTCTTAAATCATTTGTCAAAGTCACTTGTCCTGATACGAATAATTATATTATGTATAGAAGCAGAGCATTTTTTTTTTTTCAATTACTATATATATATGTATATATATAAACAAGAAACTTTTATATAGGACACTCTGCGATATAAATTTCCTATCTCTGTTTCCTTTCTTTTTCTTTTTTCTGGGATAATATTGCATCCTAAGTAATCAAGGGTTTTAATAAAAGAAAAAGGTTTTGTTAATTTCTTTCACTTCAGAAATAAATGAACCATAAAGAAACCGTAAATAGTAATTAAATACTTTCCTGAGGAATAAATTAATGAATGTACAAGTAATAATAACAGGTAATCAATCCTTTTAAGATTAAATCGGCAAGATTGAAGTTTTAAGCGCTTAGATTGTGATTGTGACAATATAATAGTAAGGAAGGGAGTATTAATGTTTGCAACAATGAATTCAATGATTTAAGATGTGAATATAAACAACCCTGTTGAAAAGGTTTTATAGATCCATATAGAATTATATCTATTTGTGTCTATAAGTATCTATTGGGTTTTTGTTCGGACAGTATTCAAATCTGCGTTGTATTATTATAGGGTACTTTCACCTTGTGTGCATTTACTTATTGATCTGTATGCACTCATATGGAATTCCAAATACACTGGAAAATATCCATGAGCACATTTCCACTCCACGATGAGCTTGCATACAATTACTAAGATCAAACGAATTATGCCGGAAACAAGTGGAAATATTTGCTACAATGAACTCCATCTGGCACTTGTTATATTTTTTCTTCAACGAATTCCAAGCAGTTCTGAAATCAAGATTTTTGGAGTTGATACAACTATGTATAAGTTGTTAAGTTGTTGTTAGTTCTTCGTGGAGTTGACTGTACTCCACCAATATCAATTGATTGGAAGAAAAAATAATACATTTGTTTAAAACTCAACATGGTGTTGTACGTATTTAAGTTCACTGTTAACGAATATCGTTTGATTCAAACCTCTTTTTTCTTGTTTCTTTTTTCCTTTTATTCAGTGTAGAGAAGTAAATAAAGCTTAGTCTATTTGTAATGCTTATTGTATTGTTTGGAATTCGATATAGGGACATACAGATCAATAAATAAATACACATAAATACATGCAGGTTTGGACACTATGTGGACATACTTATAGGCACAAATAGAAATGGTCCTATATGGATCTACAAGACATTTTCAACAGGGAATGGATGTCTGCTAGGTTAACCGAGTGGTAACCAAC
The DNA here is from genome assembly GCA_022817305.1 of Leptoteleia sp. ZL-2020. NCBI lineage: Eukaryota > Metazoa > Arthropoda > Insecta > Hymenoptera > Scelionidae > Leptoteleia > Leptoteleia sp. ZL-2020. The sequence goes on from JABFPN010004326.1 coordinate 14,010, forward strand.
GCTGAAAGCTTTAACAAGCTTGGTCATTCGTTTGATAATTATATATGTACAGGGTATAGAAGCGGAAGACCTCGTAGCTTACTACAAGTGGTGGTAGCAGAAAAGCAAGCGCTTTGGAGAATAATGCTCGCTCGGTGCTATTTCTACACAGTCCCTGGGGACCCAGGAGCTTTTCAAGAAAATGCTGATTGCTTCCCCCAACCATCCATCCTACTCTGCCGTGTCCCCTCCCTATATTTTCCCGCGTAACAGGCTCTATCTTCTGTGATCAATCTTTGATTCATCGTACGCTTATTATAACTCAAATGCGCTTTTACAAAGCGCGCTTCATTTCCTCCGAACGAACTAAATATTTTCACCTCCGTACGCGCCATACTTAAATTTCCACCACTTATTGAATTTATTCTTATTTATCTACTGTCGTTTCTTTTCAATAACACAACACTCGGGAAAAGGGAATTATGTGGAATTATTTTATATGAATATAAATTTCGTTTCGAAATTAAAAATTTTATCTCTAAAGCAGGCCAATTTGATTTTCAAACACTTTTTCAATCAGTTGAAGCTTAAAACGCGTGTATAATACCAATTAGATAAAATATTGTTACAATGTTCTAATTAATAAATAACATTTGGATCATCTTTCGTAATCGCGTTATGTTGATTCGACGAAAGTGCCAATCTTGTGAACGATGGCAAAACGAAAGCTCGTATAATCGAGTTGGCGCAAATAAAAGGAACGGGCACTGTAAATGGCGAGCTTGACTGTCCCTAAAAGCTCCTAATTAATATGGTTAATTGCCCTCTCGCTACCTGCCAGCGCAAAGAGAATAAAACGGTGCGGAGCTATGAGTTGAATTAAAATTACTAATCGAAACACGTGCTTATGCAATTGGAAAATTCGATTTTTCAACGCGGTAATTTAATTCGGCAAACATTCGCGTTAAAGTGAAATTCCTTTTGTCGCGTGACAAAAAAGGCAGGAGGCAATCAAGTTTCCAAGGTCAAAGTCATTAAATTTTTGTGACAAAATAAGTGTCGCCACGTAATCGGGGTCACATAATATTGGCAGAGTTCGATTCGAGCGAAAATGATAAAATTTCGTGGCCTTAATGCTGCAAAATTTTGTGCCACTTAGACACTTCCTCGCTCTGGGCTTGAGAATATAAGTTGTCTGGCGGACGTGAAGCGAAGTAGAGAAAAGCGAAGGTGAGTGCCGGAAATAAATTGCGGATCATTAGAAAATTGCCGGTGGAAATGGACGGCCACATTACCCCTTTCGAGATAGCTACTTAATGGTTCGATTTTCAACATTTACACATTCCAAAATTCAATGAAACATTGTAAAAGTTCATTCCTCGAACGGGGAACCAAAATTTTTTTTCAATTAAGAAGGCGCGCGTCTTAATTTTTGTCGCGAATTTCCTTTGTCAAAAAAAAAAAAAAAAAAAA
>JABFPN010004327.1:0-15454 GCA_022817305.1 Leptoteleia sp. ZL-2020
TTTTATGTCATTAATGTAATCGAATAAGTTTAGCTGCTGTAGCCATACAAAATATAGTCCGCTCAAGTCAACTATACTTTCTGACAAATTTAGCTAGAAATTTATCTGTGCTTTTCAGATTTTTTTTTCAGTGTAGGACAGAAATTAATATTTTGATACTTGCCAAGTAATAATAATTCACCAAATTATTTTACGTCGGTTTTGTGGCAAAATATAATAATGTTGATTGTAAGTTTGTTTTGCGTGTATGCACGTTAGTCTGTCTTATAGGTCGTGGTTGTAAAATCATACTCGAATAAATCAAAATAGTCGAACGTCCTCTCTACGTTGATAATAAACATCCCAGTAACACATTTGTTTTGTAAATAACATGTAAGTGCAACGGATCTGTTATATGACACATTTATGTAACTCATGCGTTATGTGTGTCACATTTATGTAATGAAAACGTTACATATAACCGGGCTTACGTAAAGCGCGATTTGGGAGTCGTTTAAAAGCGATCGAACCTTCGATTACCCGAACCATCAACAATTTTTATAACAAATTCGTAGCTACCTCCGAGCTGCTAACTGTGTTTTACGCCTGTCGAGTGCTTTTGTCTTTAGTTACTCACGAGAAGGATTGCGACTAAAAAAAAATGGCCTGTTTTTGTTCTCGCTAAAATTAAGTGCGAGATTATCGCACAACGAAAGTGAGAGGACGGGCAACATATGGTGGAGGGCAACCAAAACAAAAAAAAAAAAAAAAAAATCAAACAAAACCATTTTGACCGAACAGGTACAGGTTCTGAACGAGTCGTGTTTCTTTTTTCTACGAGCATTTTGTAATCCACGCACTTCCCTTTCCGCCGTTCTTTCGCTAAATTTCAGACATTGGCAAAAAAAAATAGGTCGAACGAATAATAGTGACTCGCTGAAAACCAGTGTCATTGATACTTTTGATACATGTTTATTCAAGAAAAAAAAAAGGACCGAAAGTTGACCGTCGTGAATACATTTTGATAAATATGTTTTGATTAGAATACGGTTAATTTTTTAATTGTACTTTCGGGAACATGGAGTCGCTCTTTAAATAATAAATGATAAATTTAACCTTGTAAATTTTGTATCGTTACATAAATAGGACTAAGTGGTAATATTAGTAATTAAATTACCATATCTATATTAACTGTTCGATATTGAAATTTAATATAAAAAGCTCGATTACCGCAGAGATTGCTTAACAGATTTCATGATTGGTTATATATGGATGTTTAATGTAACTTTTTAATTAACCATATTTTCCACGAAATGTTTTGACTTTCAAATATGGTGCGATCCACAGTAAATTGATTTAATCGTAAAGCAATATTGCCAAATGACGTTAAATTAAAAAGAAATGAATTTCATTTTTCTAATTAAGCTATTAAACTGGAGAACGACGTTCAACAATAAACTTTCTTTAGAATCATTAAATTTTGCATTCATTGCCATTAAAACAATTTCCTTTTTTTTCCTTATATAATCCGCCTGCTACAATTTTACATCCTTTCAATGAAAACTGGAAATTCTCAATTTTTACAGACACTTTATTTTTGTTTAATCAACATTTTAAATTCCATACTGTATTTAATTTGAAATAACATTCATATTAAAGGATATTAAAAGTACCAAGGAGCGAAAGTGGAAAATATTTAATAGGGTAAAAAATATGTCGATACGTGTATAATTTAATCGAATCGAATTACAATTAAGAATGATTAGCACATTGTTCGGCACGACTAATTAACCTGGGTATGCTAATTAACGGCGCTTCGTTTCCGACAAATCACTTTCTTTCCGACTTTCATCGGACGAATTGTCAATGATAATTCGGCGCTTTTCCCAATTTTTCAAACGTTAAACCTCGCGATCCACTTTCTGTATAAAGTGAGACATCCCAGGATTCGAAGTAGGCGCTGTTTTCTCGGGTTTCACGCAGCGAAAGGCACTTTTTATATAATACCGTACAACCTCGAGGCCAATTTGTTGACAAAATTCGCGACGATTGTTCGATTCTTCACCATACCTCATGTCAAGATCAATCACTTCTCTCTGCACAATCAACGGCGACAAAATTTTGGCGTTAGCAAAAAAAAAAAAAAAAAAAAAGAACAATGTCCGTTACCGTTCAAAGGAGAAATGTAACATCATTCAAATATCCTTTAACAAATATGCTTTTCACAACAGTCTAAAAGAAATATTGAAACAAACACGAATAAGTAACATTGCGTCAATAAAAATGTTAGAGAATTCCATCGGAACAGGTGTTTTTACAGTTTCTTTGAAAAAAAATCTTAAGAAACTTTATTTCGATAGTCAAAACCTTGGCTCGTAAAGTTGAACATAAAAAATTCGTTTTTAACAATATTTGTGGGGAATGGAAATGAAGAAAATGAAATTACTATCAAAAATCTGTTTGAGAGGGCTCGGAAAAAAAATCGACTCAAAGTGTCACTATGAATGATTCGCGCACTGTCTATCTAATTGAATCTTACCGTTGCAGTCTGTTTTTTCCCTTATCTCGAGTGAAGTGAAATATGCGATAAGCAAAACAGTCGTACACTACACTATGTAATCATAAAAAAAGGGGCGAACAAATATTGGTATCAATCAGCGATCGCCCGCCACATGATTGATCATTGCGAACTCGTAGTCTAACACTGACAGCTGTTCAGGAAATACTGAAACTATCATTCTTAAATTTAGTATATTTGCCGCGCGCAATATTATAGACACAACAATTAAGTGCCTTTCATTTTAACTATAGTGGCGACACCGCTATGCCCCTTGCACGTACATATCCAATCCCAGTGGAGCTAAATGGGAACGCGAGAGTGAAACGCCAGTCCCCCCTGAGAACGCTCTTTCAGTTAGAATTCATGTGGCAGGGCCAACTGTGATACGCGAGCTGTCAGTCGATTTCGCCGGCTCTATTCAACGGTACCAGTCGGCTTGTCAATATCAAACAAGTTCAAAAGTTTGGACGATTCCACATGGACAACTTAGCCGAACATTTAAAAAATGGCGCGAGAGAAATTTGTAGATTCGGCACGATTAAAATTGTATAGTTGCAACATGATTACTTACTATAAACTGTAGTAGCAACGACCATTTACACTGCAACTCTATTTTATAGTTGATTCTGGGGTCAACATTGTAAAATGGGAGTTTTAAAAAAGTACGTTTCAAAAGCGTTTCGTGTTAAAAATTTGAATTGTAGTTGTTATTTATTCTATTATATAGTTCTATCGACTTTTAATGCTTATTGCGCGGAATAATATACACTCTAATTGACTATGAAACCGAAACAATTTAGACAAAAGGGGTATATTTTAGTTTCATTTTCACCTATTCTTATATTTAATGCTATTTATTTCTTGTTAGCTTAAAAGTTTTCATTTTAAATTTATACATAAGTCCCAGATAAATCTCAATTTTTACCATAAGACGCATTAATACTAACAGAAATAAGAATAATGTGTTATTTAAATTAAATAAAAATAGTTTTCTTGTAGACTTTTTATGTTCAAATGTTACATTTTTTAAAAAAGTATTAAACAATACCCATCAATCAATCGATTTATTAAATTGAAATAAATAATAAAAAACTAAAAGTTAAATAATTCCTTCTTTAATTAAGTGAATAGTAAAATTCATTGTAATTAATTTAAATGTCATAAATTTAGCACTTGTTGTGCCCCTTGGTGAATTGCTGCAACAAGTTTGCGTACATAATTTAGTATCTGTCATATAAAATACCAAAAATATATAATTAACCTTCCAACATTTTTAATTATGTAATAGAAAAGTATTTATCAATTTCTATGGATTTTAAGTGAAACTTTGGTCAAAATGAATTTATATTTATTATAAGAAAAATAATCAATGTAATATGACCGTCATTTCCGACCAGAATGAAATTTTTAAAATTGATAAAAATAATACAGATTATTGTATCTATTTAAATTATGATTAAAATTCTAGAGCAGCACAAAATTAAAAATATTATTCAAAATAGTAAAATTAAATCACAATACCGATTATTAAGAGTCCAATTCCCATATTAAAATAGCAGTTTATAATTATTTAATTAATTATTATTATAAATATATCTTAAATAGTTATTTAATAATAAAAATTATAATTTTACAAAGTTATTTCTACTTTCATAAAAAACAATAATAAATATTACAAGTCGCTCTGAGAAAATTGTTTACTCTTAATGAAGAAATATTTAAATCAATAAAATTATCAAAAGCGGCAATATTATGTGAACTACAGAAAGATTTAAAACATTAGTAATTATCGTAAAATTTACGGGGAAAAACTTTTTACAGATACGTAGTATAATACATCTAAACGTAACATACAATAATATTGTGATCATCTAAATTTCAAATTCCTTAAATAATAACCCATAAAATGACCTAAAAACAGTCCTCTTTTTTTTAAATCATTTTAAAAACATTTGAGAGTGGAAATACACTTTCTTTATTTCTACTATCATTATTCAAGTTACACAATTTAAAGTATTAAACCGCTTTTGTTTATTTCTGTTTATACATATTTCTGAATTTATACTCCTCATTTATCGTGGAATTTCGACTGACCGCAAATACGTTATTTCCTTTGTGTTTCTTCGTTTCGAGAAGCAAACATCCTAATAATTTTAACTAAAGAGAAATACGAAACTTTCTCTAGTAAGTATTTGTGGCAATGGAAACCATAGTGTCATATTACTATATTGATGTGTAGCTTATCAAGGTAAATTATACACTCTAAATTACTCGAGTTTGAATTTCAAACTCATCGATTATTTACTTAGACTCCATTATTTTCGTAACGATTCTGTATTAACTATAATTGTATATTATTAAGTCAAATTTTATTAATTTCAAAGTTCTTGCGTCAGTATTCAATCAACAATTTTGTATTCACATTCAAGCATCACTATTACAGAAATATTAAATTAGTGATTATAAAATATTTCATGGAAAAAAAGGATTCTCCTTCAACAAGAAAACAGAAATTCATTCGTCATAAGTAAAGATTGGTTTAGTAACCCGGATGCATTTTCTTGCCCTCTGGTTGTTAAGTTCGAAAAAAAAGAGCTACTAAAATGAAAATTTTTCTACCCACAATGCAACATGTCCTTGTTATGTAATGTACTATTCCTTGAATGCAGCCATCAAATTAATAAAAATGTAATATTGTACACATAAAGAAATATTTATGTATATAAAAATAAATTACACCTGGCATCATAAAATCAATTTATTTCATAGCAGGAAAGAGACTGATAAAAGAAATATCAAGGTGGGTAAAAAGATTTTATTACAATATCCGAAATAAGAGATGTACACATTTGAAATTGTTATTTATCAACTAAAGCATTTTCACAGTTATTTATATATATGAATCAAAACTTAAATTATGCTATCACTCTCGTAAATAAATGAATAAACAAAACGGTAAATGAATATCCTAAATTAATTGTAACGCAAAACAACGTCGACGAAACTTATTCGCCGAACAATAATCACTAAACTTTGTAAATCGAACACAAAAGTATAATTGCAAAACAACAAATAAATAATATAACATCACCAAAGACAAATTTTTGAGCAAAAAAGGTTGATTTCTTTGGCGTAAGAGTGTTACGCAATAAAATTTATAAAAATCACTTTCAAAATATAATGCATAATATTTTCATATATTCCAATATTATTTTATAGACTTATATAATGTTATAGTAATTTTTATAAATGTTACCAAAGTCCACTAATTTAACAAAGAAAGGAACTTTGCTTACGAAATGAGTCTTGTTTTGGTGACCTCTGTATAATGCAATATATAACAACGCCGAAGGACTTGAGGACGATGAGAAGTCGGAAGTTTATAGAGGTGAAATGTTCGCGACAGTGTGACGGATTATTAAATAACGATTGATGAAAACGGCTTGTCTCGTGAAAAAAGAGTTCCGAAACATGTCAGACTTAATTCAAGTTGATTATCGTCCGTTCATTAACGATTCAAAATCGGGTCTTATTCCTTCTCTTCGTTTCGGAAAAGTTTGCTATTTTCGAGGACCATTTGAAGTTCCGAGGACATACTGCCACCAGATCGAACTGTAAACAATTTTAATTAATTCGTATTAACTTGTAAATACGAAACCTAAACTATTTGTATATGTTAATTACTAAATTAACTATCAGAAATAGAAACTAAACCAGTATAAAAAATATGCTGATTATGTTGGATAATGTAATAAATTGTTTACTTATAACTATTATAGGTTAAAAGCTTAATGCAAAATTAATTACTATTATTCCTTCTTATTACAATTTAAGTTATCAGATTATACTGTATAATATAGTAATTTTTAAAGACTAGAAATGTGTGCTCCACTTTTACTGTTAAATATAATAGATTTTATAACTATTGTAAACGATAAAATGAGGAATGATGATTAGGGTTAATTATATACGAAATTAATTTTTTTTTTCATGGAAAAAATAAATTTCATTTCGAAAAATCTAAATCAAATTCCAGCCGATAAATTTTTAGCTTACAAAGATAAATTGCATACCTTATATTATCCAATTCGTTTAAAGAAAGTGAAATTTTATTTGTTAAATGACGAGAGCATTCTTAAAAATTTTTATACTTGAATGTTATGCATTAAAAATGTTTATTAATATAGAAATCATGACACGTTGCGACTATGAAATCTGATAATATTTCTTTATAAATATTAAAAACTATGATTAACATTTAAAGTTTTACATTTGATCAGAGAAAGCAGTTGCCCAAATTAAGAATAATTTTAAACATTTTCTCAAAATATTATATATAATTTATAAACAAATGTTAATGCCATTTACCTGTTTCGACAATTTACATTATTAAGCATTTGCCCTTCTCCGCCCATGGATTATTCTTTTTATCCGGTGCGTGAATTAATGGGTCACTTTTTTCGTTCTCTTCAACATATTCCCGCATTCTGCAAATAAAAAATTACGATTTATTAATATTCAGCTAGTTTTACCTTTTTTTTCAAACCTCAAGTTTAATGTACACTACTAAGTTAGTGATTTATCATCAACTATCTAATTTTTACTGTATATAATTCAAATTTTTTGTATGTTAATAAAGATATTAAAAGGAATATGACATATCGTTCTTTCCAATTAATTTGCAATAAAAAATTTATACCTATCAAACGTATAAATCAAAATACTTTCAGCGTTTAATTAATTTGTATGATATGCGAATGTGTCTTCAGATTGTGCAAAAATTTTTTGTATTATATATATATTTTTATATTATACGTTTAAGTTGACATTTCGGTAATAATAATTAAATTTATTTCCAACTACTAAATAATGCTTTTACTATATAATTTATTGATGTTCCTTTACAATGAATTACATACTAATTTATGCATTAAATATATTTAAAAAGAGGAGACAAAAGTTTATTGCAATTCGTTTATTTATGTATAATATATTGCAAATTCATAAATTATCCCACGTGCTTTACCATCACTCTACGCCACTGAGAAAATATTTGTTCTTTGTAAAACAGTCTTTGTAAAACATTCCTGTAAATACAAGAAGGGCGTGGTTTAAATTTAAGTACAGGATATTTGCGAAAACGACAAAAATTTTTAATATATTTTAAAATACTGTTCTGTATTATAAGATATACTATAAATTCACACGTATCACCGAGTTGCTATAAAATATAGTAACAACTGTATTTATTTCAGTATTTTATTGCAATTTGGATGACTGTTATTGCATCAAACAAAAAATCATGGAATGATGAACAAAGAAAATGTAATTGTGTGTCAAGGAATGCGAAAGCTCGTGACAAACGATAAACGGCAATTCGCGACTCGATCCGCTCGTGGTGTGCTTTTCATCTTGAGCGACAAACCGGCGCGTTTACATGCAACAAACCTTGTTACCAGTCGCGGTGCCGCACAAGTCGGTGAAAGGGAATTACGCGGACGAGGATTTGCGTTCAAGGAAAATACGTGTGCGCGAAAGAAGCTTTCGGACTCTGCCGATGGCGTGTGCAATATGCATGCTTACTCGAGCGTAGCTTAATTTTTATTTCACTTCACCTCTTCCTACGATCCGCGCTATCGTGAAAACGATTTATAAATATTCATGCCATCAATCACAGCCAGTACCACGCCGACTTGGAAATTACGATTCGTGGTCAGGGCAAAAAATGAGTTGCGCGTGTGAAAAAAATGTCTGACTCATATGTGGGTCATATTAGATTAATGCCGATTGTTTGTACAGCTTTTCTTTCTCTTCGCTTAATGACTAATAATTGCGACTATATATACACATCAATATTAATTAAATATTCAAAGTAATGTCCAATATCGTATTATAAATATCATTTTTTTAATGTTAAATTGACCGTATGGATTGTAAATATTATTTTAATGACAATGGATATTCTGTGCTTTATGATATGGAGTACAAATTTAGAAAGCGGGCAATTTAGGATATTGCTGGAAAATTAATCGCATTTTTTCCATTCTCTCCCACAATTTTTGAGATGCTACTGAACAGTAGTGTTTTTATTCGAAAGTCAACAAAAATGTTATGATATATGTTCTTCATTAATAACTTTAATACTTTTTACAATTCTTGAAGTATATATGACAAATAACTTGATATAAATTTTAGCATTTTATGGTTTGAATTAAAAATGATTAAATCTATTCTAATTAATCATTTAGTTGCAAATTTATTTTAACTCAAATTTATAATTAAAATAAAAAGTCTTTTTATAGGTAATGTAAGAATTTGAAAATATTTTATACTTCTAAAAATGTTACAATCTTTTTATTATTATTATACATTTTATAGTGTAAACTGAAAACATGAAAAAAATAGTAAAATATTTAAATAATGGGAATACAAACTATCATTATATTACACTAGAAATGTATAAGTTTTACAGTAATCTTAGTTGTTTTTGTGATTATATAAAGAATTTAATAGCCTTTTTTAACCGACATAAGAATTATATAAATTTTCTTGATCCGCAGTACATAATTTAAATTGTAAAAATGTAACTGTTAAATTTATCTGGAAGTGGGTACGAAATAAAATTCGCCTCCTAAAAAGGCCCAACTTGATCTCTCTGAAATTATCTCATCGTTATACGTCAGACGCATAATCGAACTCTGAAAATCGTTTAGCGATCGAAAAATCTAACGCAAAACAGGTAAGCATTCTCATCCATCATAACGCCAATTAAATCGTCGCCTTTTTGTTGTCCGATGAAGTTGTACCGAAGCGATTTAATTATTCCTCCGTACGCTTTTATATTCTGAGTATGTTAATTCTAAAATAATTAATAGTGCAAGGTTCAGACTTTCTCGCGCTGCGGCACTTTCCTTTATTCAAATTCGTATTTCTTTTAGCGTTAAAAAAAAAGCTACGCCGAATTAAGAAAAAAATAAACATAATAAAGTTAAAAAAAAAAGAAACATTTTTCACTTCGTCCGTTAACCGGTGAACTACATTCGCGCGCACCTTCGGTATGTTACCGTTATGATTTGCGATTATGATTTCATATTGGCGTTACTTTCGATGCGTTTTTTGTTCCGATAGAAATTCGGTTCCTCCTTGGATCGGAAGAGATTTGTGCTCGAATTTATTCCACGAATGTAACAGTTGCAACGTTTCGTATTTTACCATATTTAAGTTTATTTTTTTGTGATAATTAAATGTGCATATTTATAATTATTTGGAATTGACATTGTGTATATTCATGTATATACATATGTAAAAATAAGTGTAGAATAAACAAAGAAATATTCTGAGGACGTATTTTGGTAATAGTTAACTAATATTTCTTTGTCTTAATGTGGAATTAAATTCAAAATATGAATAAAGTACTGTGATCGTCATATTTAATATTTTTCGTAGGATAATTTAAAAAACGATTACCACATCTCCGTTTATATTTTTTACTTAAAGATTAGAAAAGCATAAAAATTGGATTCTTCGCGAGTTCTCTTGCGGTACAAAAGGAGAATTTGCGATTGGCGAAAAACCGACACTGCCTTTCACTCGACGGCCGCCGACAGGGAAAGTTCTTTGCTTTTCTGCTTTGATTCGTCAAATCGTTAACGGGAACAGATCAGATCACGCAGCTCCTGCCTTCCTGATTCATAGACTACTTTGTCCGCGTGCGGCACCAAAAATGAAAACTACTTTGCGTCAAAATTCGGCGTCGTTCTTTTTTATATGTTTGTTCTTTTTTCATTCGAAAATACGACTCTAAAATTTTCCAAAGCCCCGAGGCATTTCAGTTTGGTATAAAAGAAGAAATTTAGATGCTATGTTTAAGAAGTATTGGAAAAAAATTGAGTTCAATAATCTTAGATGAACTACATATGTTTGGATAAAACAAAAAAGCAATTTCTATTGCTAAAGATTGATATGATAATATCATTTCATATAGAAAGTTTTTAAGTTGTTTGGTCTCTCGGATGTCGAGATTAATTGTCAATTTTTATTTAAAACTTACGTACACAATAATTATATGTTATTATTTAGTATAAAAGAAAAAGTTATAAATATACACGTAAAAAAGGTGTATACAAATTATTATTTATTATTAAACAAAATTTTATTTTATAGTTGTTTTTGGGGTCAATTGTAAAAAAAGAAGTTGCAACATATAACGAACTAAATTTATAACAGTAATATCAGTATTGTTCACGGCATAACCATTAAAACAATAAAATAAAAGAAAAACTTGGTAATCATAAAAATCACACTAAAATCGACATCAAAAGACAATAAAAATTACTCAAAGTATTTTTTAAAAGCGTTTCGTTAAAAAAAGAACTTGAATCGTAGTTCCGTTTTATTTCTTCTTTTTTGTATTAGTAATTGATTTTCCTGGTTCTATTTTATAGTTCTCTCTCAACTCTAAATATTTAATGAAACCAACTGTCTTTTTATTGTTAGGACAACCGAAAACTTGTCTCGGTGTAAATTATACAATTTTTAGAGTTGTACATTTGCTGTAAATTCTGCAGCACACATTGTAAGTGTTAACATTGGAAGATACGTATTTCAGTTGGAAAAAGGTGCTCAATGAGATTTACGAGCATGTAGTAGAATTTACGATTTGGCTTTGCAGAGTATACAACACGAAGAAACATTAACCGCGTACTCCCGACAAGCCTTTGACCCCAGCGGACAATGCTTGGACGCTTTTTCAGCGACACTGAATTTTTTACATGAAATAGTCCATTAATCGCGCGGCTGGTCCAAGGCGATCCTGTTCCCTTTTCAACCTTGGATTTATCTTTCTCTTTCCCTTTCTTTCCTTCTTACATTTTTATTTGATTTCATATATTTTTTTTTACTAAAGAACAAACGAGATCAAACCGAAATTAAAATTTTCAAACGGCCATCGAGTCTGACAGAATTTACTTGATTTCATTTAAGTTTTTTCAGATCGACAAGTTTATTTATATACAAAAATACGAATTGTTGTTTATAACTTAATCATTATTCTCCATATAATTTTACGTCGATTTATTTTTAAATATTCAAGGCAACTTTGATGAAACTCAAAGTTAGATTCAACAAATTAATTAAACATCATTTTGAAAACTAATCGGAGAGATTTTTTTCCACAACTGAAAACTAAATCGAAATGTAAATTTATACGATTTTTGTTTTTCAAAGATGAAGTCATTTAAACGATACTGGCCGAGCTCGCGACAACATCAGAAAATGTAATAATTCTAGCGAGAATCTGTGTGAAAAAGTGGCCTTGAATTTATTTGGACTTTTACTTTTTCGGGCACTCATTGGTAGAACTGATTTTGTTTTAATTTCAAAGAAATAATGCCGCCATTTTTCATCTCTTTCGGCATTCTGCGATGACAGTATAAAACGGTGTTATGAATTTTAATTTTAAAATATTTTACCAATTTAAATGAAGCGTTGATAATACAGTGATGTTAAAACGTCATTGCCAAACGTTTGTTTTGGAAGCATAATTTTAAAATTTCAATGATTTCTGGACGGTATGTAAAATCATTTCAAATTGAATTTGAATAAAAGTCTTTAAAAGTAATAAACAAATTGTTACATTATATGAAACTACATAAAATTACTATTTTTAATAATCTAATTTAATAAATTTTATTCAATTAATTTTCCATATAATGATATTCTGTAAGAATAATGCCAAAGTAGTATACGTTTTATTAAAAATTGATATTTTTTTCTCTCAGTGTACATAGCCTAGCACTCAATAATTTTGTTCAGTCAACAATATTGACTCAAATCTGGATCAACTCTGGCATTTATTTTGTGCCTGACGTGTCTTGCATCTGGTTATATTCTGGTTCTGTTAATAACCAAGATCAAACTAATACAATCCCCTATCTGTTTACCAAAATATGGCAGACGGTACTGTGCCAGAATCGGGCCAGTAGATCCACCCAAACAATTTCTATAGGCTTACTATACTCCTCCCTAATCATAGGAAGTCCAACCTAAACCTATTTACTTCAACCTCAACGCTTAACCAAATGAAATCGTATTAAAACTCGAAATTATGTCATCAATCAGGGGGTGTTAAACCGAGATTAATACGTTAACCCGACCTTTGACTCTTTACACGCTCGATCCTTACGGTATAATCCATCTTGCCTACGCGCGGTAGGCAGGTACGAACACAAACGGCAGTCCTATAAATATCAAGCGAAACAGTGCACTTATCTCTCGGATCAAGACAAATGAATCGGGGGTTTGCTTAATAATCCAAGATCCATCGCGTCTTTATATAATTGCGACCGCTTCTCTTCGCGTGCCCACATCTCGTTACGTGTTGCAACGCGGTTATAACAATGGACTGTTTTGCTCCGCGCTAACACGCTCGAAACCCCGCGACCGATTGCTTTCGCTAACGTGTTAGATCGCGCCGGTTATGCTCCGCGACGATGAAAACTTGCCACTTCCTGGGTCAAATTATTCGGCAGATAAATAGCCACACTATTCTGCCGATTAACCAACGTTTGTCTTCGGGGAAACGGATGCCGATGGTGTTAAAGGTCCGTGTCAGATTGTGCAATGGATCGCGCCGTTTAGACCAGTGTTTAATGATCTCCGATGGAACGATACCGATGTTGCATAGTTTGCATCAAATCATAAGCAGGGAAATTGAATAATTCTTTTTTTATTTATATAAAAGATTGGGATCTAACTTTGGACTAATGGAGATTTTCTTGGGAATCGCATTCCCTGGAAGATTTTAACACTGTGTGTAATAGAATTTTGATGAGGTATAAAATGCACGTTTAGCGATTAATTGCGGAATTTCGTCAGTATTTCACGTCAATTACCGTAGAGACCGAAGCAATTGTAAAAGAAATAAATTATTCTTAACGCGGATTTATCGAAACGAACGGGTTAAAAGATTGTTGTGGAAATGCACGAAAATAATTGTTAAGTTTAATTAAAAATTATATTTAAATTATTGTAATTATATTCAGTATAGAACGTGAGCATGATATTACGTGCGAATTCTTTGTGAGAATAAAATAAATGAATTTAGTAAAAATCCATCAATGAATGTTTTCGTGCGCAATATTACTATAATATTATTAATTACTATAATATTATTAACGTTATGAATTATAATAAATACAAATCGAAAATGATTTTATTGTTAAAATTAATATGACCTTATTTTAATTGAATATAAATAAGCCACCAAAATATAATTTAATTAAAATTTAAATTTTGTAGAAACACAGTACGATTTTCAAACAAAAATAATGAATTGATAATAATCATATGATATAAATGAAAGAGATTTCGGTAATCAAAATTTTCTGAAGCTGACAGGTCTTGCCAGTGTTGAAATCTTAACAAAAAATGTAAACAAATATTTATATTAGCTTGACGATGTCTATCTAATGTAACTATACTTTCTGATCGATGACATTTTTCAAAATTCTGATTGTAAACTCTTCATAAAATATTAATAACCTAAACTCTTTTATTATTATTGTGACACTTCGTGGAAAACTTATTAGACTATATTTTTTTTTCCGTCTTCTTATTATAAAACAACATTCACTCTATTTATAAAGAAATTTATTGTTATTATAAAAATAAATATTCTTAACATAAAAATATTATAGAATTTTATTCTTATAATAACCGAATTTATTTTTGTCGAGAAAATAAGTGGAAAATCCACTTATTATTAGAATAATCCGGTTAAAATAAGTGGACATATTTTACACTGCATATATAGTTAAATATCTATTACTTAATACAATAAATTGAGTAATTTGAAGATATAATAAATACTAAGCACTAACAAGAAAATTTAATTGGTATTTCTTATAATACTTTAAATAAATTAATTTCTAAATTAAAAATATTCTATTTCGTAATTATTATATTTTTTATGAAGAAATATAACAAAATATTAAACAATGCATCAATACATAAACAACACCATGAAAAAACTTTTAACGAGAAAAAATATTCCAATGTTCATAAAAATCAAACACACAAGAGGTCAAGAAAATCGATCCTATACATAGCTCTATTTTGATAACAAAGATTTCCCCCTAAATACTGAACCTCACACATCTGTTAAAATTTCAACTTCTGTCTGTCCTCTATAATAGAACAAGATTTTCTATTATAGAAAATTGATTTAGAAACAATTTTTCCGTGTGACATAAAAACGCACAAATGACAGGTAAATCGGTATTTTTGTTAACTTACGCGGTGATACTTCTCGAAAGTGGCCATCGTTCCATCGTCGCCTGGTACTTCATGTTCTCGATTTGCTTCTTCAGTGCGTCTTTGTCCATGTTAGCTAGTACACTGGGATCCATGGTAACAACCGCACCCCCTGACACTGGAACAAAACCGAGAAGCGCTTGCGCCTTCCCAAAAAAATCAATATCGATATGTGTATAGAGTTAATGAGCATCATGGGATGTTGCTTTTCCCTATGTAAACAACGTAACATCCCACAAAATAACTAATAAATAAATAACAAGCCTTACTTTGCGTCCAAAAACTTTTATTCTGACTGAACTGGTTACTCAAAAAGTATCAACATTTTATACTCATTTATTCATCGATGTTAATTTATTAAAGATGATTCAAAAATATATATAAAATTTACCTGATTTAATGATATAATTGTTAAATTTGTGTAATATACAAAATTGTATTTTATTAAGACTGTCCGTATCCGTTAAGACTGTATCATTAAGAAAAAACATATATGGTCATATATGGTCATATATGGATTACGAAAAAAACATATATGGTCATATATGGATTAAGAAAAAACATATATGTTCATATATGGATCATATAGGATAAAGAAAAAAA
>JABFPN010004328.1:0-15453 GCA_022817305.1 Leptoteleia sp. ZL-2020
TAAGTATATGAACTACATACATTTATTTTGAATTAAATTATTTAATATAAGTTTATGTAATTTATTATAAAATAATAACAAAATATATACAAAAATGTTAGAAATATGTTATAATTTAATTAGAAATGTAATATATTAGTATTTCATCGTATGTAATCAAATTTAGTTAGTTATTTTCTATGTCCTTAAGTACGTGAGCGCCACTGTACATGGTATAAAAAAAATAATTTCGTATAAAATTCTAAATGTTCTTTTAACAATATCATTCGATTAAACGGAAATAACTTTTGTCATAAACTTTGCAGTCATTGGTCGTTTGAACTCGGTGCTTACATATTTCATTCAACCTTTTCACTTAACTTGCATTCAAAGAGTGAATTTTCATGTCGAGTCAATTGAGGTATATAAATATGGAAAATTTAAATTGAATATAGTCATTCTAAGTGTACGTTCATTAACTCAACGATCAAGTCGGACGCACCCTCGAATCTTTTTTTTTTCCTTTCCTTTTTTCCGGTGCACACATTTCTTTTCATAAATTTTCTTTTAAAGAATTTTGAAATCTCTCCCCAGGAGGATATAAATAACATCAATGGTAAAAAAATCTTTCCCTCGCTTTAATGTAAACGTCTCAATTTTATTATCAAATACCAAAATCTCTGTTAAAGAAAAACAAAATAAATATTTGCCCTTCAAACAAAAAATGGAACGTGAAATTTATGAAACGTATAAACTGCGACCACTAATTGATCCCTTCTCCTTTTCATCTATGCCTCTAGTCACCACGAACCTTGCGTCGATATTTCACGCAACCATAAAATCGTCCAGTTTTCCATTCGGATTACGGAGGGACTGTTTAACGTAAAGAAACAGTTAAAATTACGCCGCGTCGGACTCAAAGTGGGCGTGATCTTGTACTGAGAAAGAAGAATAGAAATATTAACTATATGCATAGTTAATTTTCGTGAATGTATAAAATTTTAGTTCCACTTACCTAATTTTTAGTCGAAATAACCGTAATATGGTTAATTTGAACCATAAAATTATGGTTAATAAAACAAGAATGTTTTTCTCTCGGTATAATAATACGAAATACAATTCGAGTTTAGTAAAATACATTGTGCAATATATTCTACTAATTGTTTTGCTCATTTCTTTTACTAAATTCTTTTAAGCAAGAAAAAGCAATCTTTATAAATATGTGGACGGCCAAATTAATGAAACAAAAACAATAATATTGTTTATTTACATCCAAATGACGTACAAATGTTTGTAAATACAAAATCAAAATGTAAACAAATTTGTTTACATTTTATATTTTGAAAACATTTAAATTTCCAATTCTAGCATCTTATACTGGGTATTCACCATATTTTCCTACACTGAGAAAAATTCTATGGAAAATTTCCAAAAATTTCTAGTAAACGAACCATACGGAGCAGATTTTCATTTTTTTTTAAAGTTTAGATTAATTTTTACCATAGTTATTATCGAGAACAATTTAAAATTGAACAATTTGTTTAAACGTTTATTTTATTCTGTTCAATTTTAAATTGTTCTCTATTATAACTATAATAAAACTGAATCTAAACTTTGAAAAAAAAAAAAAAATGAAAATCTGCTCGATATAGTTCGTTTACCATAAATTATTGGAAATATTCCATAATATTTCTCTCAGTGTAGACTCGAACAGTATTTCCTATAATCAGACAAGATTATCCGGGATTTACAAGAAAGTCTAGTAATTTTCACGAAT
Organism: Leptoteleia sp. ZL-2020; assembly: GCA_022817305.1. Lineage (NCBI taxonomy): Eukaryota > Metazoa > Arthropoda > Insecta > Hymenoptera > Scelionidae > Leptoteleia > Leptoteleia sp. ZL-2020. The sequence continues at coordinate 1,757 of JABFPN010004328.1, forward strand.
TCTTTCGTCTCAGCGTACATTGGTCCCGAAGGCGGTATGTACTCTTGTCCAAACAGACAGACGGTTTGCACGCGCAGTTGTGCTTTTCGCGGAAATTATTTCGGGGATACGTCCGGGGGATAAATTATGCAGCGACACGCACGCGATGAAAAAGAACCGGAGGCAGGAAAAAAGGAGCGAGGGAAGGTGCCGCGGCGATGAAGTTCGGCAAACAAGTGGAACCGTTCCCGTGGCGCGACCGTTGTCGATGCCTCGACAACTGTTTATGCCTTTAAGTGGCGAAACCCATAACGTAATGGCTCGCGAGCGCGCGCAGATATGGTATCGTGTTAACGAGCGTGTAAACCGCGCGCGTAAACTTCAACAGCCTGTTATTATCTCTCATTATCGCAAATTTTAATTGCCCGGATTAGTCCGACTGCAACGCATTTTTCGTACCTTATGCAACGCGAGCGTAAACACCGAGTTTATTCCATTTCACTTGTTCATATCTTTCCAAGGTCTTACGCGTCAATGAAATCTTAATTGCCTGAAATTTTAATACACATTTAATGCGCACAATTGTAAACTGATTGCCGGATAATTGCCCTTTAATAACTTCACTGATTAATTGGGTGGATACTGAGTCATTTTGGGAAATCATATTTAGATGAATTGAGTTGAGACATTGGTTTTTAAAAAATTGAATTTAAAAAATTGTTGCAAAGTTTTCATTAAAGTGTACAAGGATTTGAGAGTGTGTAGGAGTGTATAGTAATAATTTTATATTAATGATAAATGATTAATGAATATTTATAAAATTTATATGTATCTCACTTACAGTGAGGCTGTAAATTTAGCTGTTAACTATAATTAATTTAAGATATAACCTTCAGTACAAGTTATACATTTACTTTATATAAAATTACTTACAATAATTAAGCAATAAATGCTTATACTTGAATAACAATTAAAAAGTATAATGTATAGATGGTACTGAACAATGACACATTTTCAATAGAAAGTGTAAACCAACTTTGTTTTTGTTTTGTATTTACATCCATTTGCAGAGGACATAACTATGACCTTTGAATATAAACAAACAATATTATTGTTTTTGTGTCGTTAATTTGACCTTCCAAATATTTACAAACACTTATCTTTATATCCTGAATTTTAATAGCATTATATTATTATTATATTTTTATATCCTCTTTTTTATTTCCTCTTTAGTATTATTATTATTATATTTAAATAATAATTTGCAATAACCAAACTAAAGTTTTCTTTTAGACAATCAACATTCGTGTTTAAATATTTCAACAACGAAAACAACACCGTCCCACAGAAGTATTCTCCCGATACAAGAAAATAATAGTCCGCGTCGTCAAAATATAAATTCATTCTTGTCACGTACCATCAGAAAATATTTTCAGTATAAACAGGTTTTATCCAATGCCTTATTTTCTTTCATTCGTCCCTCTACATTTATTAAATATTCCGTAAAAATACACAATTACAATCGTATTTACGAAATAAAGCGCATTTATAATACCCTTATATATATTTTTTATTTTAAATAAATTTACCGTAGAAAGTCAATAATATTCTGTACAATTCGACAACGAAATTGCAAAACACCGAAATACAATCGAAACAATTGCCACGTTGATTTGTTAAAACGACTTAATAACACGCGTAGGAATATTTTGTTTGTCGGATGATCTCGGAGCACATTCCGGATGACTGATTATGCTCGATTGATCCTGTTGGTACAACGGCAACATTCAGCCAAAATCGATTCATCATTCCAGCCGCGTAGTAGCCTTATCGTTGAACATTGTCGTTTCGAAATTTAAGATCGAGCGGTCTTGATTTAATGCCCAGGAAAGGTATAATTGTGGGCAAAAATTTAATTTTCATAACATGTACGGTACGGAGAAAAGAAGGGAGGGGAGGTGGGGGGGGGGAATGGAAGACGCTTAATAATACGCGGTACGACTCGGCTGCACCGGCCGAATCCCTTTTAGCTTCACTCCTAAACGTATATAAGACACCCAGCGTGCATATCGTGTAAATGCAAATAAGATCCCCTAACGAACGATCCGCCTAGTGGATATATCTCGTAAAAGCGATTCATTAACAATCCGACAAACTCCTTGCTCAAAATTCAACCAAAACTATACATAAATTCAAGCTCAACCGCGAGATATAATTTAGCCGACAAATAAATCAGCCGTGTGTTTCTACGATTTGCAAATTAATTATCCCCCCGAAATCGCATCCATCAAGAATTATTAAGGATCGGCGGATCGCTTCGTTTTAATAAACCCCGAAAGAACTCTGGCGCATTGCGTAACGTCCGATTAAAGCGAAGTCGAACTCGGATGATTTAATTGTTGCCAAAAATGTTTTGCTTGAATGTACACGGAGAGAAAAGAATATTAAAAATTAAGAAACCAGGGATTACTCATTTTAACAAACTGAATTCTAATTTTTCGCAAACATTTTATTTTATGTTTTTTCCGTTGGATATCGCTATTCATCAGTGTCGCTAACCCATTGCCTATGTTGTTCATGAACCAATTATTGAACAGTTTACTAAAATTTAATAAACAGATTGTTAAATTATATGAAACTGCATAGAATTACTATTTTTAATAAACTAAGTTAACAAATTTTAATCAACTAGTTTTCCATATAATGGTGTTCTGTAAGTATAATGCCAAAATAGTAAACTTTTCATTAAAAATTGATATTTTTTTCTCTCCGTGTAAAGATCGGCCGTGTACAAAGACTCGATTTATACAAATGTATGTGATTCATTAAAAGTGAAGTTTACAAAACTGTAAATAATTAAATTTAAATATAGCGATTAAAGTTTGTCCCCACCCCCCTTTTTTTTACATTTTCATAGAATTTCTAAGCATATATTACTGTTATTAAATCTATTAATGTTAATGACCTACGCGGAAAGAAAAATATCAAACCAGGTAAAAACTTATTTGATTATTAGTTGCTTTTTACGTGGGAAGGATGCTACTAAATTTCTATTTAAATCACTGAGAAAAAGGATATAATATTTATAATTAGAATCGTTTGATTAAACATATATGTTGGTCCTGATATATTGTTGAGTAGCTAAAAGAATTTTGTTACTCGAGGAAAAAATTTGGTTCTTTTAACTAAATGTCTTTAAACGAACGATTTAAGTTATAAATTCTACACTGAAAAAACAGTTGGGTTAAAAGTTATAACATTGTATTTGAAAATGGGGACAAATGGTATCTGCTTGTCTTTAAAGCATATAATTTAAAAGAAATAACGAGATAAGCAATAACCCAAGTGGATACCACCAGTATTGATAACTGGCTCGATACTGGCACAGCACTGACAGCTATATTATGGCAAAGTACATATAGACCAGTACTGATTCCGTACTGTATCTCTATTGGCAGCAGTGGACAAACGGATCTAAGCCAGTACTGACTTAACTTTACAACCAGTACTCCGCCGACTATTGCCCAGTACTTGTCTGCGAATGAAACTTTATCTATTAAGTTTATGTATTAAAATACCAGTAGCTTTAATTATTCTATTTTTCTCAGTGTACCAAAAGGACTATTTTTTTCCCTATGTAAAATAAACAGAAGCGAGAGTTGGCCAAGCCTTGGCAAGTCCGAGGAATCGGAATGAAAAGCGGAATCACCGGGAAAGTAACGGCGCGAGATAGCTCAGGGGTCCGAGGGGGGGATTGGCCGTGTTAAATCAATCGGTGCGAATAAAAGCGCGCGCGCGGTATCGAGCGCGAGCCGATACCAACGGCGTAGCGCACAAATCAGCAAGTTTGACGACCCCTTTGCAATGACCCTCGCAGTTACGCAAGCATAACGATCGTTGTATATTGCCGCGCGGATCGAAACCGGTTGAGGTAGGTCAAGTAATTAAAGGTGCGAAGCACGGCGATCTCCGCTCGGCGTTTCCTTATTCCCTCTTATCGCTCGGCTTTATCAGATTCGCTTATTTTTTCTCCGAAAGTTTACGACGCCCAGCTCCGCTTTACACGTGCCACGCCGCGATCCCGTATAACGCCGAGAAATATACTCCCGGCGGTTGAATTTATTATCGCCGCGGCATCCGCATAAATCCCACAAATATGGGCTTTTAACATTACCACTGTGCAAATATATCTTCGCGCCTTTTTTTCCCCCCCTTCCTTCTTCTTTTATCTCGCGCGAAAATATGAGTTTAATCATTCGCGGTACGATGCTTTGAATTGCTAATTGCTTTTTCGAATCCGGCATTTTAATTAATCGATTTCGGCCGCAACCGTTTCGAGCATTGCGCGCCGCGCCACTTGAGCCCGCGTGCTCGAAGGACGTCCCCCCCTCCGCCGTATTTCCCGCCGCCGCCGCCGCTTCTTCGATCGCGATTAGATGCCTCCGGATGAGAGAAGATCTCCCCGCCTAGACCTTTGGTAAACTCTACAATGTTAACATTTTATACCGAACGGAATTAGCTTTGCTAAACCGCGCTAGGACAAATGTGCGTTAATAAATCTGAGTGGAAAAGTTATCGAACGAATTATAATCTTTATTCTTTTTTTATTTTCATTATTCGAGGATAAAAGATTAATAAAAATTATTGACATTGTCTTGAGATAGTAATTTGTTAATTTTTGTAAGTGTATCACCAGTTTACTAACAACACCAGTAATTTTTATTCAATTTTTCTCTCCCTGTACAATTTATAAACATTTTTTTCTTTCGATGTAAAACAATCAGTATTATGAGTCATATTAATTGTCGAATTAATTCAACCAATCGTTTATAAGTCGCCTTCTATTTTGCGCCAATTTTTTGAAACTGATTAACTTTTTGATAAGAAACTACATTGGCTGCAGTACCGTACGAAATCGAAAACGTGTTAGATTCAAATTGTGATACGTGATAACGGTAGCAATTTATTAAATGTCTGCTTTTTTTTACGACATAATAACAGAATGAATTAAATAGTGAAATGTTATACTGTGTTCTTTTTTAAATCATACATAAACCATTTTTCCTCGCGAAAAACTCAAATTAAATGAATTTAAATAATCCGATGAAATTAAATCGTTTTCTTTCGTTGGCTTTTTCTGGCAAAAAAATGAAATTGTTTTTTCTCTCCCGGGGGGGGGGGGGGAGCATATTGAAACAAACACCAAAACATATCGCATGCACTGACAGATAAAAGTAACATTTAATACGTTTTATATTAATTTATAGAAATCCCCGAAAAATGAATATTTTCACTATTAATAATAGTAATAATTATCATTGTAAAAGTAAATTTTAGTATCTTTCTTTAAATGTCTATATAATTCTTTAATATTATTATTCTTTACAACATAAACATTGGTTTTTCCAATGTACCCATAAATTGATATAAAATGTAGTAATTTAACCGTCTTCTTTCTCAGTGTGAAAGATGACTCCTCGTTTCCAAAAAAAAAAGCAACACTCATAACGATACGAACTAAAGTATCACGACGGATTCAATCTCGTAATTTCTCTATCTAACTGAATTATTATTGTCTCGTTAATTACAGTCTCCCCCTCCTCTCCCCCCTCCGTAAAGCATAAATGTCAAAAGGAAAAAGGACATTCGTATTAATCAGATAACACCAAGCTGAAATTGTTTTTACTCAAGAGCGTCTTACGTAGCTGTAACTCCATTTCCAACGGGGATTGTATAAATCGTTTATACGGCATAACATTTTTCGCGCGACCAGCCTTAATGGGGGCGAGGGGTGGGGGCGCATTTTTGCGCTCGCGCGAAATTCCAATTAATCCGCAATCTGAAACGGAAACGCGACACCTCTCTCTCTCTCTCTCTCTCACTCTCGACAACAACGGCAATACCGTTGCCGCGGGTCAAACAATATACATTTTAATTAATGTAAATATGCGCGGCGTATTGTCCGTATCGCTTATGCGCGAGCGCGCTTATTTGCTTATCCAACGATATCGATGCGTACGCGCCGGATAAGCTCGCGCGCGCGCTCAAAAATGCCGGCCGAAGGAGAGATACGGGGATAGCGGATAATACCGCCGCGCGAAGAGCCAGCGAGCGCGCCCGGTGATATTTGCTCGCGCGCACTCGCGCGCACGCGCACGACCGACGACGTCCGGCTTAATAAATTACCGGCCGTTTCAAAAGACATGCGTTACGGGCAAATAATAAAACGCCCGGCGTCCGGCACTGAAATAATGTCCACTAAATTAGAATTAAGGCCTCCCGCCCGAGCGCGATTTACATTTTCCACCGCGGGATATCACTTTCGACGGCTAATTGCGAGTTACGACTTTGCCGGGGAAATTGACGCAGAAATTTCTTTCTTCCCTTTTTTTTTTTCTTTATTTTTTCTTCTCTTTTTTTATTACACTTCGAAGCAACGTAGCATTTAATTCCACGTCGTATTAATTTATAAAGATTTCGCGTAATAAACCGCGGCGGAACTGGTTTCGGATGAGAAATAAGCCCGGACTAAGTAAAACTGCGAGTGTAATGAATTTTAAAGGGGCAGTTCTCGAAGCCCGGGCAAATGTACGGCCGGGGGTAATTGTTCATAAAACTTTTTTGCCCCGTCGTTAATAAAACACGGGGGGAATTATTCACGGGGAAGAGGCTTGAAAGTTTAGCCCGATCCAATAGGACGTATCGGCTACGGGGGCCCCGGTTCCGAAATAACATCATTTGTCGTTTTTATTGCCCCGCCAACTTTTATTGTGTGCCTTTATGAACGATTTAAAGAGTTGCAAAAATATTGGCTTTGCGCGGGCAATGCGTCGGATCGCGGTAGCGCGCTATTGCTACTTCTATCTTGCCTCTGCTTTACGCCCTAAAGACGCTTAAAGGCCTTTTATCATAAACGATGAAATATCCTAGTTCGCCTTAAACAGACGCCATTGTATTGAAATATAAATTTATCACGTTAATTATTATTATTGTATGCTTTAACGAAAAAATTCGTTATCTCGAACAAGGATTGCCATTTACTATTGTTTAAACCCGATCATTATGAGAGATGTTATCATAGTTGTTGTTGCAATCGTTGCTTTGGATTTGATTGGAAAAATGATTAACAAAATAACCGGGTAATTAATTGTCATTAATACGTACTTCATTGTATTGTATGGTTGTAAATTATGAAGTTAACAATTGACGTTTATTTTTTAATTTATTTTTTTATTTAATTTTGTATCTCTAGGATTTTTATTTTTGTGGAAAGAAGGCCTGCTAGTAAAAATGAAACATATGGTCTATATACGTTTTAAAATTTTTGTATAAGAGAATAAAAAATTCATATATGGACATATATGGTTGATATAAGGCAATAATTTATTTCCATATAAGGAAATTATTAAATGCATATATGGCTAGAATATTATATCAATATATAAATTAAGGAAAAGCATATATCCACATAAAAAAACTTATTAAAATTTCCTTATATGAAATTATTAAAACATATATGGACCATGTCAGACCCCCGAAAAAAAACTTGAATACTACAAAGGAAATAGATTCTTACCATTCGTAACGAAAACGAATATCAAATATGCCATAAATGTGCATTAATATTGTCTGTAAATTTTAACTTGAAATATATGTTTTCCCGGAGAGACGTGGGTCAATTTTGACAAAGTCCATATTTTTACTGCGAATGGCGATAAATATTTTTACGAGAATACTGAACGTTACAGTAATCAGACCTAACATTGTTGGCAGGGAGATTTATAACTTCCTTAAAAAGATATTGAAAGTTAGTACGTATTGGTCTTAAATTATTCCAGTGAAAAAATCGTCTATTGCTAATTTAGGGAATAGTTTCCGGTATTAATATATTGGGTGAATGACTGGTGGGTGGAGGTGGGCCATAGTATATTACTCAACGAGGAAAGAAGTGGCATTAAGTTGGCAACCCAAGCCAGAGACAAAGAACTACCAACTTAAAACCACTTTTGTTCGATTTGGTACGCGACTGTAAACAAACTTTGTTTTCCTCCTGATTTAGATCCATTTTTATGCCCTTTGTATGTAAATAAACAATATTATTGCTGTCATTTAATTAATTTGACCTTCCAAATGCATACAAACATTGTCTTTTTATGTGCCTTATTTGAAAAAAACGTTTCGTTCTTCAGTCCCATCGACTTGTACTGAGAAAAATAATATAGTAATCCTGGACACTATATGTTCCTGTATAAAATAATGCCCGAAAATGACAAGAAGTACCACAGTTCTGATAATTGGTACTTGAAAAAGTGACACCGTTTACTAGACTGTCTGGCAAAGTTCTTAACATTGGAGCATATAGTCACAGAATGCCAGAAAGTATAATAACTCTTATTATTTTAATTTTTTTTTTTTGGTGTACAATACAAATTTATTATTGAATCTGCAGAATAAAATAATTAAACTTGAATTCAATTAAAAATACACACATATCTATCGCAAAAATAACTGCCAAGTTGAAAACTAAATCAATAAACACATACACCCTTTCAATCGAGTTAAAATTTAATTAAACCAAAAGACTCGTTGAAACATTTCTCCCCGCAAATCCTTACAGTTCCATTTTCTTAATAAAAATCGCAAATAATCCATTCGTTATCTCCCTCGATATACTTCCGCGCGCCAACACAAATCTTCCCCCCCCTTTTCCAAGCATGACGCAAATTTTGCCCACACAGAGCCGAATGCGTGGCAAATTCATTCGCTAAAAGCTCCCATCGAAAACACAGCCGCGACCGTTCGTAAGCTCCCTCCCTCCCCCCACCCCCCTTTCCCTCATTCAGCTGAAAACGCAAAGTAAAAATGCATCTTTTCGCGTTGTATCGCAGCCACGCGAAACAACAACCTATCCATTATATAATACAAGCGTGGAAAGTCGCTCGAATTCCACGACAGGTCTGTATAATACTCGAGCGTAGATATAAAGATAAAGGTTACGGGGTACTCACTTTTTGCCGCTCTCCTGAAACGTGTCAAACTCGACGGACATCTTGCAGCAGAGCGCCCGTCTATTGTGCGACGACGAGCATTTGGTATCAATCATGTGGCCGTCTGAAAGCAGGTAAAGTAGCGCCAATTAATTATAAGGCGCTCAATAACGCGGACATAGGGAGGGGGGGGGGGTCTTAATTAATTCCGAGGACCGCAAGATCGCGATCTGAACCGGCGCGCGAGCCGGCCCAAACCAGCGGGAGCGGTGCTAGTGAGGGGAGGGGGGAGGGAAAGAAGGGCGAACGGTGGGAGGGGGCGGCAATTATACGAGAGTCCAGACGATCGGTGCGAAGCGCGTGTTGGGGTCAAAGGTCGGACGTGGCCCGAGGGTTCGCGTGCTGCCTCTCCCCCCCCTCCCCTTCCTCCTTGGTCGGCGCGTTCGCCACCCTTAATCATTAATGCGGATTCGGCTTTCACGGTGTACGTACGAGGACCACGTTATTTCTCCGCCGGCGCATCTCTTTTTTTTTCTCTCTCTTACTCACATTAACTCAATCTAACTCTCTCTCTCTCCCCCTTTCTCCTTCCTTCATTCCTTTTTCTCTATCCTTTTTGTATTTGCCTTTATCTTTCGCCCGCTTTTTCGCCGCGTTCAAAACTTTATAATCGGCGCTCTCGCGAGATGAAGTGAACTTTCATACACCTGCTGTTTAATACCGTATCGTGCGGCGTGATCTACGAATCCCGCCGGCGCGGCAACTTCGCTTTTCAAATGCTTTTGTTTAGCAGGCTTATTTATTGGAGTGGGGGACGGGGGGGCTCTCTATCTCGGTTGGACGCCCCCGATATCGCAAATAGTTTCGTTCAATAATCGAAAAGTTCTCGTACGATGAGTGCCTTGGATATTAAGTGGCGTCTCGCGGAGACGTTGCTACAGTTGAGAATGCACCGAAAAAAAAAATTTTGAGTGCTTCCAACTGGATGGTAGAGTTGATGAAGGCATACTTGAAACAACCATATTTAAATTTAATCATAAAGTTAAATCTCCCATATTTATATAGTTGAATTGACTCAATATTCCAACTGAATAATTGAAATTAGTGAAATGACTGAGTTCAAATCCTACACTGAAAAAAAATTTTTGAGTGCTTTCAACTCGATAGTAGAGTTGACGAAGACACGCTTAAAACAATCATATTAGAGTTAAACCTCTCATATTTATATAGTTGAATTTACTCGATATTCAAACTGAATAATTGAAATTGGCGAAACGACGATCGGTCTATATCTCGTGTTACAAAACAGTGACATTAGCGTAGTGGTTTAAGTTTTAACGCTCTATTGAAACATCTAACTACCGAGTTCAAACCCTAGCGAAATTTTCTTTTATAAAATTATTTAATCAAATATTTTTTCGTACCAACTACACATAGAGTAAATTCAACTCAAAAGATAGTTTATTTGTATTAATAAAATGAACTCTGTCAAATTATAAATAAGCTTGATCGTATTTGACTCAGAAAACGAGTTGATTCAACTCGATTTTACTTAATTCAACGTAGCATTTTTTACAGTGTGGCTAATTATGCATTTTTTTGATCTTGACAAACTATGTCCGCGGTTTGCGAAACTTTCGGGAGAATTCAACTTGGCAACATCGTCGCTTGTTTGGCTGAACGTTTCAGAAAAGTTTCTATTTGTTGTGGACAATTATTATATGTTGGGAATAAATATGGAAAAATGAAAGTGTAAATATTTCTTGTAATTTTATTGAAAGTCGTGGGTTGCGTAGTGCAAACGAAATTAATTCGAAGCGCAATGACGATCAATTATTATTTACAAGTGATTGTCACCAAGCGTCTGTGAATCGTCCAATAACTAGAATCGCTTGTTCTAAGATTTAAGTTGGTAAGTTCTGATGTTTGGTAATGTGAATCCGCCTAAACATTGAGTATGACGTATTCGTAAAATAAATAGGTTACCTACCATATTTTAACAAATTCTTAACAAATTAAGATAAGCAGTTACAATTATTAGTTAAATAATTTTTAATATTACATTTATTATATTATATATGCTAATAAATTAAAATATATATATATATATATATATATACATAATTAATTATTTATTAAATATTACTCTTTACAATTATTTACTTCTTGATTAATTTTACCTTTTTAATTTAATCAAATTATTAAATAACTTTTAAATTTTTTTTATTTAAGTTTATCTTACGAAATGTCACACTCAATGTTTAGGTGCGTTCACATTACCAAACATTTGAATCTATCATATTGAAATTGAACCCAATTACTTGTCTTGATTATAATCTACCCCCTCCCATTTTATACTGTAAAATGTGCACAAGACAAAAAGATCTGATTAATTTTTGTGATAACTAGAATTTTAGTTACTTTAATTAAAAATTAGTTAACTAGTAGTAAGATTTCAATACTATGGTATGCATTCTATTTTTTTTTTTTTTTTTTTCATTTTCTGAGTGCATAATGCACTTTTATTAATAATTCAATGATATTACAAAATTACGATGTTCAAATAAATTCAAATTAAATTCTAATTAAATTTATGATCAAATTAAATTGTACTAAGATTAAATGGTTACCTTACTTATATATTGCTTATTAATTTATGAATTTCCTTATATAATGGTTATATGTTAATTCATTAAATTAAAGTAATATTTTAAAGAAAGTTTTTTAATCAACTTAAATTAACGTAAATGAGTCATACAAAGTATCATTTTTTTCAATACTCGACTTTACAGAGAAAATGTTTAACCGTTCATACGTATTGGTCGAAAAAAAATGTAGCTGTTTCTTGCTATGTCAACATGTCTGCAGAATATCAAGTATAAATATAATCATCATTTGTGACAAAGATTCAAGTATCATATTCAGCCGTTCTTATGGTTCTAAGAAGCATACGCTGTTTTTTTTTAGAATTCCTTTTCGTTATATACGATACCCTGATATTAATGATACATTTATTTCAGTACTTTAGCATTTATTAAAATAATTATATATACACGGAGAAAAAAGAATATTAAAAATTAGAAACAAAGGGATTTCAAATTTTAATAAATTAGTTTGTCAAAAATTCTAATTTTAATTCATTTATCCACAAAATACATCTGTCACATCAAACAACAATGATGTTATTAAAAAAAACCTTATTCACGTTCAAAAAAAAGAACGAACGAAAGAAAAAAGCAAACACCGTCCCGACAACGCAATCAAAACTTGTAAACATTTAATTAAACGCAAAAACAGCTTGTTGAACTTCAAACGAGCGTCCTGACGCACGTAGCCAAATATAAACTGCGCATATAAAGAAAAAAAAAAAAAAAAAAACAAAACAAAAAAGAAAAGAAAGAACGAAAGAAGAAGGGAAAAAAAAGGCTTAACGAAATTTCTTCATTATCCAACTCGCTTATCTCGTCCGCGGGATGATTTAGCCGCGAGAAACGTACAAAGTCGCAAAGAGTCCGGGCCGAATAAGTTAATAAAGTTACGCGTGCCATAAAAATTGATATAAAATGTTCGGCCATGCCTTAAGAGCGGAAAGCAACGAGCTTCGTAATTGAGCGAAAAAGGGGGCCAAAAAGGGGAAGAAAAGGAAGAAAACTAAAAGAAAGGTAAAAAAGGAAGGAAAAAGAACGGAAGAAAAAGAAGGAATGATAATAAGGAAGGAGGGGGGGGGGGTAAAAAAAAGGGGTCGTAACGAGGTTAGAGGAGCGAGTTTTGTGAAATTTCTCCGGGCGGCCCGCGATCGCATCACGGATAAGCCGCTTAATTATTCGAGCGGGTGCGTTAACTCGATAGCAAAGTGTCCCCGGCGCGTCGGTCCCCGATGCGAAGGTCGGTCCTTAATTACGCCCGGGAGAGATGGGCTCCGTCCTTATTTATGAGGGACGGCGCAATAACAGCGCGAACGCCCGTACCTTCGCTCGGTTTATCGCTCTCCACGTTCCAACGTGGGCCCCACCGAGATATTCGGTTTCCGCGCAAAATAATCAACGCGACATTCCTCGGCGCTCTTTTCGGTGACGGCCGAGCGAGCCTGCGCCCCGTACGCATGCGCTCTCCCGCCGGATACCGCGCGCAGTGTTCTGCCGGCCGATTTCGCCGCCACCCCGATAATTGAACGATCGGGGGGCCCCCTGAGTTCCTTTGTCCCTACTACCTCTCTCTCTCTCTTGCCGTAACCGCGATCTTCTTCATTACTTCCTAAATCCCCGCGAAACATCCCGTCGGGCAAAAAGCAACTATTTCGACAATTCTGTTGCCTTCGTGTCTCGAGCGCTCTTTGGCTTTGGCGCGCCCGTTTTAATGAGGCTTACCCCGGTTGCGCTTCAACTTTGATGCCGTCGAAACTGTGCTTTCTTGGGGTATCCTTTAATGAAAGGCGATTATTGGTAGCGGTCGCGCTTTGGAGCGATGGATGATTAAAAAAAGGAGGGCGATTGAATCGACGAACAGCTAAAGGATAGAAATTTGTTCAAGTATTTTTCATTAGACGGAGTGAAAAGATGCACTGAGAAAAGAGTTGGGATAAAAATTATTATCCTAAATGTAAAAATGGGGACAAATTACAATTCTTGTGATATTTAAAATACATTTTAAAAGAGATTATCAGTATTGTACAAGTTGTTATGGTACAGTATAATAAAAATGTTCATTTTTCTTATAACCTCTTTTAAACTG
>JABFPN010004329.1:0-15451 GCA_022817305.1 Leptoteleia sp. ZL-2020
AAAACATATATCTTCTATTCCAGACTAGATGAATTAAATTTTCAGTATTGATTGCTGTGAAAATTCCAGCGATTATTGGAATTTTATACACTGATTTGGGAAAAAAGTTTTGGGATATTTAATGTAATACCCGAGAAGAAAGAATGCCACACTGAAAAAATAATACACTTATTGTAAGAGGACAATCTTCTTATGTAATAATGCTTAATTTAAAACTATTTATCATGTCTTTGACACAATTTCCTTTAAGCATAACAATATTATTCTTAACAATAACCAGAATTATTTTTATCCAAATATTAAGTGGAAAATCCACTTATTAAAATAATCCGTTTAAAATAAGTGGCCATTTTTCACAGTGCATTAAACCAAAAATCAACTTGACTGTATTTTTTGTCGTTGAATTTTTCCCAGTAATATTGCAATCTTACTGGGTGTTAGTTTACTTTTTGTAAGATTAAGGTGGAGTTTTCAGTGGATTTACATGTTGAAAACTTCATCTGGTACCCAGGGTTAAGTAAAGAACAGAATTGCACTAAAATTTGATAGAATGTAATGTAAAAGTGGGGAAATCGACTTCAATTGTCAAATTCTAATTCTATTTTCTGTTAATTCGCTGCGGAAGAAGTTGCCTGACAAGGTCTGAATTTAAAATTAGCGAGTCTGAAATTCAGACTAAACTATGTACATCGGACTAAATTTGTCATTTTTTCCATTATAACTCTCGGTGTTTTTAACACCACGTCTCACGTTAAGACTTAAATTTAAAAATTTAGAGTCTTATTGTAATACTTAAAATGGATCCGAAGTTAAGGGTAGACATTGCTGATTCAAATTTTTTTGAACGGCAAGACTATAATAATTCATAAAACTGTGAAAGCATGTAATTAGTAAGGCTAAAAGATAATCAGACATTTCAGAATATTCGTTGCCATGGTTATTTAATATTTTATACCGTGAAAATTATATTTGACGATAAAAGAGGGAAAATACACAAGTATTTTCCAATAAGAATTACAAAATATATGTATTATTATAAAAAGTAATAAATTAATGAATAAATTTCACAGTAAAAAATTAATTAAAGACTATTTCACTGAAAGTTACTAAAAAAAATCTAATATGTATTCGTTAAGGTTGGCAACATTTGTTTCAAGGCTATAGTAATTGATTTACTTTTTTTTTTTCTTGCTGCAACTCAAACTCAATTATTTTTGCACCTATTATAGTGTAAATTATTAATCGAAAGATTGTTAAATGTTGAATTGCAGTAAAATCTGTTGGAAACAAATGACGTACTATTAAAGGTGCCTTACTTTATTTCTTAATAAAGTAAATTTATATTTCAACAAGTCCCTTAAGGAAGAACTTAAATTTTTTGACATCCACTCGAACAATCAAAACTTTGGATTGCGATAACAATTGACCCTCGAATCGACTATCTTCAGGAACACTTGGACTTTTTCCTTGCGGGAAATTCGACAAAGAAATCAATATCAGGAAATATTAACATTTTAATCTTGCCAAGCAGGTACTGAGAAATTGTAAAAAAAAACCTCTTAAAATATCCTGGCTACACTCACAAAACAGTCTACTTAAGAATAATTGAATTTATACCAAATAGGATTTCCACTTATTATAAAATAAAAAAAAGGAATTTATGATAGTTATGCATTAAATAATAAATGTCAATAAATTAATTTGTTTTACATGACCCGAGGGGGGAATTGTCAGAGTTGATAATTGGCCCATTTCTGGCACAGCACTGGTAGCCATATTATGGAAAAATAAAATTTTATAAAAATTAAATAAAATATGAAGAAGAAAGTTTGTACATAATAATACTAAGTATGACTTTTAAACTTTGATACTAAACTATAGGCATAAAAATCGCGTGAAAAATTCGGTATTTTTCAAACAAGTTAAATCGCTCAGAAAAAAAATATTACCTTATGAAGCATAGAGGGACATATTTTTCAACGACGCACTATGTCACGGCTGGACAGTCCAGATCCTACTGGAGTACCTACTAGAGTAGTGGGATATTAGCTGACTGATCCAGCCGATTTCTGCCAGTCGTTTTAAATAGTGGAAATGCACAGAATTTAGCCTCTATCCAGCTACTATCCAACTCATGTCCAGCCAAATATTCAGCCCATCTCTAATCACCATCCAATCACTTTTTTTACATGGATAACTTTGCATAATTATAAATATCAACCCAAAAAAGTCCTAACACTGTTCGCAAAATGCCTTATAATATTAAAACAGAGCGAATACCTTATGCATTCTGTTTACAAACACAAATCGTACCTTACTTTATCATATCTTTCTCCAGCCCACTAATTGTATATTGTTTATATTTACGTCTTCCATTTGAAAAACCTTTCGTTCTTCAATCCCATTCATTCGTATTAAAATGTATAACTTGTTATATACACTGAGAAAAAAGTTGGGATAAAAATTATTATACCAAATGTAAAAATGGGGACAAATTACAATTCTTGTGATATTTAAAATACATTTTAAAAGAGATTATCAGTATTGAACAAGTTGTTATGGTACAGTATAATAAAAATGTTCATTTTTCTTATAAGCTCTTTTAAACTGTGTATTAACTAAGACAAGAAGATGTCATTTGTCCCTCTTTTTACATTTAGTATAATAATTTTTATCCCAATTTTTTTCTCAGTGTATCATATAATTACAATTACATAAGCAACAGAAATGTATATTCATTACTGTATAAAAATTTACCGTTACGTTATTCAAGCGACTGTACAATTGCACAATTTTTTTCTTTTCTTTTCATTTAAATTTAAGATATAACTTTTTATACCGCAGAATAAAGCGTGAAGTGGGGACGGGGCGAGGGGAGCAAGGGCGGAAAGGTTGATAAAGGTCGCGTTTAAATTGCGGACGATGAAATTGATGTAACTGGGACGCGTAAAATAAGAGTGAATGAAATGTGCGCCAAGTGACCGTTTAATAGTCAAAAGTGAATTAACGGAAGGGGGGGGGGAAGAAATATTTTACTGGCAAAAGAAGCGTACTTACCGGTCCTTACGAGCACATTGAGTAAAAGTGAGAGAATGATAGTGGTCGTCCAATAGCCATGTATAATGATCATCAACCAGCGTGATATGTTAAACCCTGTCTGCCACATGTACGTCGTCTCCAAGACCATTTTTCTAGATCTTTTTTATGCCTTGTTTTTCGCTCTCCACCTCGGGGCGTTATCTGGTCCTCATTCACGACCCGAATCCTTCGGGTCGGAGTTAAAATCGGAACCCACTTTTCCGCGTTCAGTCCTCTTTGAAATCCGCAAGCGGGAACACGTGGGCTCCCACTTTCGGCATCTCTTAGCGCATTAGGCTTATAAAAATGGCATCTCAAGTATTGTAAGATTACGGGAAATATTGCCCCCGGGAAATTTACACTTTATGCGATCTATCAATATTATTATGCACCATTCCTCTTCCGGTAATACTTCGCCGTTCCCGGGGTGATCATTCTTTCGCCTCAACTTTGCCTTCCTTATAAATCCATGCCGCTGTTATTCCTCGTTGTAATTACCAGCAGATGCCTGGAAAGAAACATTCAAATGTCAGCATCGCGTTTATACACTGGGAGAAAAATGATAGTAAATTAAATTAAATTTTGTAGCAACTTAGTATGTTTTGTATTAAATGACCTGTAAGATATAGAACGGTCTAACATTATATGTGGAATATGTTAAAATTTAAAAATTTTTATATATAAAGTCCCTTTAATAGAGAACGTCTAGACAGAATTTGAGAAGGTTCTGGATAAATCATCTGGACAATGCTTGGACAAAATTTGAATATTTTTGGGAGAGTTACTGGATATTTCATCTGGACATCTGTTGGGTTAGGAACACCACCCATAAGATGTTCAGATGAAATTTGTTTTGGATAAATTCTGGAAGACTCCTGGATAAAGCTTAGTGTAAAATGTTACACCATAAAATTCCACAGTTTCAGAAATAAATTGTCCCATCTCTGTTATATATATAGAAACTTGAAGAATGTTAAATTATTAATAATATTGCCTTAATGTTTGAGACAGTTGCTCATAAATTTCCCCATATATTAACAATTTACTTATTAATCTTGTAAATATGAAACATAATGGACGTATATGTGTCTTCTTAATTCATATATTGCAATATATGGTTGATATATGGTAATAATTGATTTTAATATGAGGAAATTATTAAAAGCATATATGGATAGAATATTATATCAATTATTGCCATATATCAATCGTTTATATCCATATATGGCCATATATGGATTAAAAAAAAACATATGGCCATACATGTTTGATTTTTACTAGGGTTATTATTATTATTATCATCATTATTATCATCATTATCATCATTATCTTTATTATTATTATTATTTATTACTATTTATTACTCTTTTTTATTACTTTTTATAACTTCAATAATAAGCCTTTTCGCGTGACATCATCTACACGAAATAATGTAAATCTTCTGATCTAGGATCTGTGACGAGAAAAATTAATTAAGAGAAACAGTTAACATAATCAAAGTTTTATCTCATTTGGCATAATTTTTCAGCGCTGCTCGATGTTTAATTAAACATTTATCTAAATAAACCGCGCGGTAAGATTAAAATATAAGCAAGATCTTAGGCGCGATAACTAAGCAGCTTTCATTTACTTTTCACGTAGGTCAAAATTTATCTACACAATTCGTTTAGCATAATATTATAAGACAAATTTAGGGCAAAACTTCCGCATTAATAACATTGACGGCAGGAAAAATTTTCCCGAATATATAGTGCAAGGGATGAAATTATAACTTGAATACGGAGACCGCGTAAGCCTGAAATATCGTCAGTATTTCAAATAAGCACAATTACTGACTTTATCAGGGGAACACAATACTCTTGTGTAAACTTTGCACTGTTGGCTTAATTTTAAGGCAGCGAAAGTTTTTTTTTTAAACAATAAGTGGCGAAATGTCCTGATCAGGTCCCAAAATGATTGAATAATTTCATACTAATATTGTTATTAGGGTAACTATATTCGAATACCTTATCAGGGCCATATTTATATCAAATATGTATGATATATCAGGGCCATATTAATTTTGAAACCAAAACACTAAAAAAATTAAATCTAACACCCAAAATATAAAAGAAGATAAGAATTACTAAAAATTACTGAACAAAGCTGAAAACTTGTCAAACATTTTTTTGGACTTTTCAACCGTTTTTAGATTTCCCAGCGATTTTCAGTAACTTTCAAATTATTTTCACTCGGGTTATTTTATTACAATGACAAGCAATTATTACTCTGCGGCAAATATCCCGTTGATAAGAACGAATGTGGGTTAAAATGATAGTTTCAATAAATTGGGTATGATTAATTAAAGCTTTTTGTTGCTGTAATGTCGCAAAATTTGGCAAAACGTTATAACGCGAGCTTTCTTGCACAATCGCCGCTGAGCGGGTCGCATTCTGCGTTTGAATATCTCTTGTTGAAAGTGATGCCAACAGTATTGTAATTTCTTTGTAAAAGAACGCATAGCCGGTTGATTTATAACAGCTGTATTTGCCAAGAGCCCTTCGCCGTTGCCGGGCAGTATATTTCGGCGTACGCGACTTCATATTAAATAACACAATTGACTAATATTTTTTGCCATCATTGAAATGCGCGCGTTTCCATTGTACCGTTAGACTTTTAAATAAGTGCGCGTCTACGTGCGCTGTATCGCGCTATCGATTTCCCAATTACGCGTTACAAAATCAAGGTATTGCTTTGTGAAATCTATTCCAGTTTGTCTGGATTCAAATTCACTCCAAATTAAGACGAACACTGCAGTTGCGTTCTAGATTCAGGGGAAAAAATTGCCGATTTGATTACGTCCCTGATAGAAATGAAACATATGTAGTTCATATATGTTTTAACATTGTTAATTATAAAAGAATAATTTGAGTTAGACACTTTTTTAAACCTTTCATCATTTTGTAGTAAGAGTTTACTTTAATATAAACATATTATTTTCACTGGGTCATAACTTCCCAACTTCACTATTCACATTATCTAATACAATAGTTACATAACGACATATGAATAAAAATTAATTAGTTTCATTCTCACCAATAATTTTTGATATTGCTTCCATAATTAAAAGGAATATTAATTAATTGACTTTATATCACCTCAAAGAATTCAAAAATTATTATGTCCCATCATGTAACGAATCACAATAGAAGGTACTTTAAGGTGAAATGGTAACGCTGAATAATAATTATATTTGAGAGACCGCGAGATCTTTTATTATTGCCGTTGCAGCATTGAATTTGAAATTGAAACCATTTCAAAGTTACCATAAACAGACAATCAGTGTCGCTGCGGTTTGTGCCATTTTGCCGTTTAAAATATCAAATTAATTACACTTTCTGGGAATGCTCGGTGGGTTTTCATAATGAAATCAACGTTATAAAATGTTAAACAACGGCAATTCTGTGTCAGACAAACTAGATTATAATTATAGCTCGGGACAATTTTTGAAATAAATTTTTGAAACTTGCCTTTGAGCTAATGTAACATTCAAATATAATTGGATAAATCGAAAGGTTAACATTTCAAAATCAAAATCAAATAATTTTGATTAGTTTGTTTGCTTACATGGAAAAATTTTAGTGCCACAGCATAAGCCACAGTGGCTAATACCATGGCAGAGAAAAAATTTCGGCCCCACAGATTCAACCATTGTGGCATTTGCTGTGGCGCTAAAATTTTTCCATGCGAGTGTTATCTTCCAGTACATAATTGTGACAATTTAAATTCTGACTGGGAATATACTCATCAAAAATTCTCCTTACAATTTCGACTTGGTCGATTGATATTTTTGAGGGTAAATTGTCGCGATATGGGCTTTGATTTCTTCGAGCAATGATAATTGATCGTCGCTTCTTAACTGCTAACTTGATTCTCCCGCGTAATTCGATCAAAATAATGGATGCCAGACCTCAAGGAATGGACACGTCGTGCATGTCTAGCATAGATAAAAGGCTGCAGACCCGAAGTCTGGCAGGGGCTCTAAATTATACCATCCAACTTCCATCCAATTGGCACTAAATATTCCATGAATATTCTTATTAAATTCTGCTTTAGAGAATATACTTATAACACTTTGCAAACACGCTTTCATTATTCGATGAGCGAGTAAATAAATGTTTATGACACTGAAAGGAGAAATGTTTTCTAAAAAAATTTAAACAAACGTTGTTTTTGTTTTGTATTTACATCCATTCTTATGTCCTTTGGATGTAAACAAAGAATATTATTGTTTTTGTTTCCTTAATTTGTCCTTCCAAATATTTACAAACGTTACTTTTTTATATAAATAATAGTCCTAACCCATCTTCTATCCTAGATATTTTATAGATTAAACTTGGCATACCTAATAGGGCCTTAAGTTGGCCTTAGGTAAATCTTCCTGACATATAGAGTTCAGGCGAATTTGAAAATATATTCCTAAACCAATCTTGGGCTTTCCTAGGTTTGCCTATGAAAATAACTTCAAATATATTAGGCAAATATTAAATTTTACATGTTTAGTTTGGCCCAAGGTTGGCCCTAGGTATACTTTTCTACTATATGGAAAGTCGGGCAATTTTGGGAATATTTTTATAGGCCAATCTGGGACCTTCTTGGGGTTAAACAATATTATTGTTTTTATTTCATTAACTCAACCATCCAAATATTTACAAACATTGCTGTTTTATGTGCTCAATTTTAAAAGCCTTTCGTTCTTCAGCTCCGTCATGTTTATATAAAAATTATACGCCTGAGTGACAAAAATGCGGAAATAACGTAACGAAATGTTTTTTTTAAACAATGGTGGAATAAAAAAAGAAATATAATTTATACACGAAAAAAAATGTGCGGGCTACCGTGAGCTCCATGGTGAGCTTGCACATGATTTGTTAAAGCGAACTGAATTATGCTGAAAACAAATGAAAATATTCGCTGGAATGAACTCCATCTGGCATTTGTCATATTTTCCTTCAACGAATTGAATCGGCTCTGAAATCAAGTATTCGTGGAGTAGATACATTTCCATGGAGTTCTTAACGTACTAAGCTTTATTGATAAATGAATATCAAGGATAACTTTGAAAGTAGCTTTGAATTTTTATTCAAAACGATATTTTTTAATAATTTCTTTTTGATTAACTGGAAATTGTTTCGAGCAATTTTAATCGAATAAACTCAATCCGAAAAGAACCCAAAAGTATCGAGAATTAAATTTTTTCAATTAATAAATACAAATATATATGAAAAAAAAATTAAAAATCAATAAAACCGTGTGAGTAGTACGGATTTGTACCTCAAACCATCACTACCCTTGTTTGTTCAATGAATGAAACGCCACAAAATTAATGAAATAAAAAAAAAAGTGATATTGATGATAAAATTTTTAAAAGTATTCACCTCATTGGAAGTACATTAATAAACAAAATTTTCACTGATATTATGTTACAGCACAACTTTTATGTTAAAATGTGGATTTCTAAACAGATTTTAAACACATTTTGCTGAACAGAAATTATTGAAAAAACTGATAAACGAGGATGAAAATAAATGAAGCATCAAAATGACACTGAAAGATTATCTAAACAATATCGATTATTCTATTCCAGATTCAAGTTCAATTTTAATCATGACTTTTCTTTTTCGAATTGACAAAGTAAACGATAACGAAGATTTATTTAAAACAATTAATATAATGTAGGAGGATCTATTGAATAATAGTAGATTGAAAATAAGACAACGTCAATCGCATTAGGCGAACCGAACGAAAATAGTTTGTATTAGCTATGCCATTGTCATAGGGAAAAGCAAAAAAAATAAATCTTGTATTAAGGTTAAAGCATTCTCACCCTAGATGATTATTTCAAAAACAACAGATATAAATAATGATAAATAATTTCTTAATTTGTTGAAATATTAAATATTTGTAATTATAAGTATAAAACTTATTTCTAATTACAGGAAATTAAATTATATAATAATTTCCTCTGATTATTTTAAGGTCATTATTATTTAATAATATATGACTAGAATATTATATCAATTATCGCCATATATCGACCATATATAACCAAATATGGATTAAGGAAAAACATGTCGAATGCTATTTTAATCTAAACTTTATAAAAACGTAATTATAACACACCAAATATATTTAAATCATAATTTTCATTACTGCTATATATCATAATTGTCATCCAATTAACATTTAATTAATATAAAACCAATTTCATGCTAAATTTAATATGCACTGCATCAGAAAAGCAACATTTTATTTACAATGAAATAAATACATCGCATTATTGTAAACAATAAATAGATATATTAATTTAATAATAATGAAATTCTTAATTAAATTAAACTGATTATATGAGATTTATTATCATAATAAATATTATGTAGTTTATTCGTATCAACAAGGCGTAAAATTTATATAAATAAAGTTAAAATTAACTCCAAATTTCAATCAAATATTATATTAGAATTACTTTTTTAATTATTTTATTCACAGACGTTTGACCAATAAATTATCTGATAATAAATAATATTGTTTCAGTTTAAATGACATATTTGAATGTGCCAAAATTAACTAATTGAATAATTAATACTTGCTTAAATCAGGATATTAATACTTAAATATAGCAAGACATTAATAGGTCACTAAATAATCAAAGAAAAAAAAATTGCTACTTTCTAAACTGAAAAAAAAAAAACCATTAAGAATTACTGTGCTAGAATCTTAAAGCTGCTTGAACAATATAAGGAAAATTACTATGCTAGAACAGTAAAAATTACCACATTTTCAAATATTATGGTCTATTTTACCATAGTTTTTACTGTATTAACATGGTAAATTTTCCTACACTGTACAAACAGTTTCACTTTAAGATAAGCACAGTAATTCTTAATATTTTTTCTTCAGTGTACCACGATCATAATAACATTTGAAATAAAACGATTTTCTTCAAGAGCCGCGATCTCGTAGGCAACGTGTACTTTCTTAATCCGCGGAGGAAAAAAAAAAATTATAATTTCTTTTTGAGCGGACTTTTAGCGTCACGTCGATGGCAAACGAAAGTTTCAACTATTTATAGTAACGGTCACCGAAACGACTCATTAGCGCGCACCCCTTAAAACGGCATGCCCTATCGCTGTACATATTCTTATAATCAAGGTCTGCAAATTCCGCAAACCTCCATTTGCCAACGCAGTCGATCCTCCGTCGAGCTTCTTAGCGAACAATAGGCGAAAGCTCAATTCCGCGCACAGCAAACCTTTCCGCCGCACTCAATTCAATATTCAATTATCCGTTAAATACTTCACCGGGCGACAAATCGTTAGTGCGATAAAGTTCCCCGGTATGAGGACGTGTTTAACGCGCATTTTTGTTGGCCACGGCGCGTCAACAAAGTAATGCCACGGTGCATTACACCTACCAATAATTTCGTCGCCTCGTGTCATGTCAAAAAAAGAGGTATCACTCGTTCATACAGATTATTTACATTGATGGAGCAAAAGATTATTTAAACGGTAATTTGAAACAATTTTGTATACTCTATCGAATGAAAATT
Organism: Leptoteleia sp. ZL-2020; assembly: GCA_022817305.1. NCBI lineage: Eukaryota > Metazoa > Arthropoda > Insecta > Hymenoptera > Scelionidae > Leptoteleia > Leptoteleia sp. ZL-2020. The sequence goes on from JABFPN010004329.1 coordinate 10,667, forward strand.
GAAGGTAAATTATTTGTTATCTTCAGTGAAGTAATATTAATATTTTTTATAATATGGTGCTTTTGAAAACAGACCTTTTTTGATGACTACGGTCCTGACACTAGAGTCATTAATTTGGTTCGACTTTATAGATTTAAAAGAGTTTTGGTTTCCCATTGGTTACTTTAAATTTCCCGCCAAAGTTTTAAATATATTTAAATTCTATTTGATTTTAGGGACGCACTTTGGTACCAAAAAAGTGGTGGATATTAAACTACACCCCTTGCATTATTTATATATAAATTTATAAATTTACATTTTTGTATATATATAATGCAAGTACATATATATACATTTTTCAGCAGGAGCTGCACAGAAACTTCGCACAATTTCTATATAATTATAACTTATCCAGACTTCCATTTTTACTCATTTACATTTATGAATGAAACACTAATGATGGAGTAGAAAATTAAATAGACCCTTATCAGTGAAGTAAAATAGAAAAAAATAATAAATTCACTATTGATTTTACTGACGTGTATTGTTAATAAACTTTTATTCATGTATGTATCTTATATATATATATATATCTTAGAGTAGCAATTGACGTGAGTTAATTTGCAATTGTTCCAATTCATACCTAAAATGAATTCTTATTAAAAGACTTATTATAATTATATACCTTTAGTATAATTATACGTATTTCTGCAATCTTTTTTTTAAATTAATTCATTTTGTTTCTATTACAGATGGTAAACGAAATTTATCGTGTAATTTTTCTCAAGTCTGAAATGTTTGAATTGCCCTTGGAATTATATTTGCGGTAGTTAAGTTAACTTTGATTTTAACGACATTTCAATCAACAAGCGGAGCCAAAGTTGTAATACGAAATGGCTCATATTGTGTCGCTGATTAAAAGATACATAAAGATCGATCATCCATGTAACTCGAAGCAATATCTTCAGTCAATGACTGTGCAAACGAATCAAATTCTACTCATCTAAGTTCCACCGAGCTGAAACCGTCTTTGTTGAAACTTTCGCCGTTTGGCGTCTTCATTTCTATTAATATGTCTGTTACTTTTGAGAAAAAAATTGCCATATACTATTCAAGAGTTAAGATCAAATATTTAATTTCCGGAGCTTTCAAATTGTAAACTTCAACCGAAGATATGATTGGATAAACAGTTACGAAACAAACAATAGTTTTATTTTTATGTCGACAATTTTATAGTAAAGAATAGAATATAAATGTAACCACAAGAATATAGAGTAAGGCAATTCAAAATTAAAAATTTAAGCAGGCCTATTAACCCATGAAAAAATGTTATATAGGCGGCATATATGCCACATATAAGCCTGGATATATGCCACATATTACTCTGGATATATACCACATATAAGCCTGGATATATGCCACATTATGTCTGGATATATGCCACATATAAGCCTGGATATATACCACATATAAGCCTGCATATATACCACATATTTGCCACATATAAGCCTGGATATATGCCACATATAAGCCTGCATATATACCACATATATACCACATATATTCCCACATATATTCCCACATATATTCCCACATATATGCCACATATATGGCAACCAGTATAAATTTCTTTTCCATGAGAAATATTCGAAAAGTTCAAAAACTTTGTGTTACAACACATTTGAACAGTTGAAACTGTAGAATAGATCAAGATCCAAATTTTCTTTTTAACATTATTTTGAAGCTTCGTTCCAATTCAATGGTACTTGTAATCGGCCTAATTGTAGGTATTGGGCAAGCATCTCATTGAATGAGAGGGAGTAAACCACGATATTTTTGGGCTAGAATAACAAATAATCATCTGATAGGGCCATTCTTCATGGTAATCTTACAGCTGAAAGTTATGAAAACACGCTTTAAAATGAAATAATTCCAGCGATAGCAGAGATTACCGGCGATAACTTTGAGCATGCTTGGCTTTATCAAGATGGTGCCCAGACCACATTACGGACGAAACATTCGTAATTATTTAGATGAAAATTTTCCTTATCGTTGGATAGAACGACGTGGTTCGATCGAATGACCTGTGCTAGGTCATCGCATTTAACTTTACTTGATGTTTTTGTTAGGTTTATTTAAAAAGAGGAGTTTACCAAATGAATCCTTAAATTTTAGATGAGTTGCCTAATTAAAGAAGCTACTTAAGTACCTGAAGAATAGGTATATTTCCATCGAGTTTGTTTCCTAGTAAGAAATGGTTCTACAGGCCTAGTACTGGTAAATTTGTTTATCAGTACAGTGACGGAATCGTGCCAGTAATGGAGTGATAACACTGGGCCAGTACCCTATAACCTAACGTACCAGTTGTATAGCTATACCCTACCAGTAATCATCCAACGTTGGTCTTGCATTGAACAATTTTTTTTTAAATCACCAGTACTGATTCAAGTCTGGATCAACTATGGCGTTGATATTTTGCCTGGCATGTCTTACATCTGGTTATCTTCTATTTTTGTTGATAACCAAGCTCAAACCAGTACCGGCCCTATCTGTTTACGAAAGTCTGGCTAACAGTACTGGGCCAGAATCGGCCCAGTAGGTCGACTCTGGCAATTTCCCATAGGGTTACCATCAGTTAGCTTACTGCCAAAAAGCAAATGGTGCACCACTTTGAGCATATGATACAATAAAATTATTCACGGCGATCGCGAGAGGCAAATGGACTCGCGTTAATCAAGCACCCTGAGGGAACGGAAAACCACTACCTTCTATGCCGTTGTTTCTTGGGTCACGCTCAAAGTGGTTTAGCTTCGCATTATTTAGATTTATTTGAATGCAAAGTTGATTTATTGTCATTTCACTGAATGATACAGCCAGATTCACGAGTTTAGATTATCTTTACAATTTAGATTGCACTTCGCGATAAATGCAGTGTCTTCTATCAAGTGGTACGAAAGTAATTAGCAACAAAAATTGTTATTGGCCCTTAAAAAATGGATCGATCGAGAGAGAAAGAGAGAGCAGTTTCTGATAGTTATTTATCAATAACGTGCCAATACTGGACCGATTGTAAATGTTGTTAGATGACTGAATTTTTTACATGGATCAGTCATTAGTTGGATGGATAATTTTTTTTTCTATATACCAGACATTTTCCATGCTGTTTTCATACTCTGAATTTTGTCCGACCCTATTATTAATCCAGACACTTACCAGACAGAAATTCAATCTGGATAACGAACCTGACCCAGACATTTTCCAGATTAACTTCAGACATATGCCAGACTAAACCCATACCATTCCGCCCTAATAACAGACTACCTTTGCCGCGTAAGTGGTTCCTAATTTGGACACCTGGAAAACGATCCAGAACCACATTCTACTTTTTTATATCTGCAACTAAACTTCATCCAGCTACTAGATTCTTACTACCACTACATTTTTCATACGCAATAACTATAACTGTAATAGTAATCGTAAAACTAATGTTAGACAGCTAAATATCCTAGCAACAAAACTATCCCTAAATCAATATAAAATCATTTTAAATTTTACCACAACTTTTTTTCTGCATTTGTACAAAAATTTATATCTTTTCCCTAAGCAATCCTGAATTTGTTCGGTTTTGGCCCAGTTTTGGCGCACAAAAGACTCTCCTATTAATCTCAAAGAGCTTAGACTCGATACTATATTGAAAACAGTATAAAGCTAACGTTGTATAGTAATGAAAATCAACGCGTAGAACAAGCCTTTCATCGGCGCAGGCTTTATGTTAATTCACAACTGTGCTTTTTCAAGCAGAAATCGGTTGAATTTACACAAACAATTCATTATTGACGTAATGCTGAGTACCCATACAATGCCAAACCATATTTAACTCAGTACCGAAGCTAATTCCACGATGATAAGGGCAATGGGAGTATTGGCACAGTTAAGAATTAATATAGATTAGATATCGTCTAATTAGATATTTGACAAAACGTTTGTTCCAAGCAAATATTCAGCAGAGGTGTTTGTTATCCAAGATAGGTTGGTTTATTAATAATACAAGTTCGCTTGGTATAATATTTTCGTAGTGGTTCCCAAGATGTTTAGCGAAGAAGAAAGATAGAGCAAAATAAAACCACAATTAACATCTTAATCCAATATAGCTGTATAAAAGCAAAGATCATGATATCAAAAATAATAAATATTATAGTCAGTACAATGTAGAAAGAAAATTTCTAAAATGTTATTTCGAACATGCTTATCAAACATGTTTTCAAATTCCAAACATTCATATAAGTACATATATTGTACGAGAAATGTATTCTTCGTTCTACTGCGAAACTGTTTGTAAAGAACAAGGAAAATCAATTACATATTCATGATGAAGCATTAACCAATTATTTGCCATTAGGTGCAATAAATTTGACAGCTTTTACTATATTCTATTAATTGTAATGTTCTGTCTGTGTTCTATTATAATTTTCTTGCACAACAGTCGGAAAATTTTCCTCCACTCTATCGAGTGGTAACAACAATTATGAGGTAATTTAATGGAAAATCATTTCAAATTATACACTGCAGCTTGATACAAATTTTCCATTTTTATCTGTATTACCCTCCCAAAAAAAAATCTAACCTACCCTTTTACATTTTTCATACCATTTTTAAAACGATGCAATTTCCTGCCTAAGTACACTGAGAAAAATGAAATAGTATATTTATCAATAAATTCTGGGGTATTGAACCTATATGTACTCTGTAGGTGTAACTGTAATAATTTATGGAAAAACTAAGTATATGTAATGCATACAGTTCTAT
>JABFPN010004330.1:0-15451 GCA_022817305.1 Leptoteleia sp. ZL-2020
CCCGTCCGGGCTAAGTAGAAAAGCTTGTACCACCCCCGACCTGAGAAGCCGAGCGGATGAACTGTCGGGCGGCCGGCTATCGGCCGGAGTTTGATACTACTACCCCTTGTGTCCACTTGACTATCTATCTACCGTAGAATCTGTTTCATTTCGTTGCGACCGTCTCTCATCATTGATAAAACAGATAAGCCCGAAATCGGAGAAGGTGCCGTCAAATTTTTGCAGGTAGTAAGTAATAGTTGTATCGAGCTGTCGGGAGTCGGTGTCATCCAGCATGCATCGCGTGTCCCCAAGAAATGTGTCGCATTGACTCGCGATCGATCATTCGTATCAAACGGATTCATCTTCGAGAAATGAACACGCTTCTGCGCGCTATGACGATCAATCTGTCGTAGTTTGTGGTTTACCGTCAACGCAATCGGCTGAATGACCCGCGGGATTTCTTTTAGGTTATCGTTCGGCGTTAACGATTATTTGAATTTCATTCTGATTTTTGCGAGAGGGTAAACCCACTGAAAGCCAACTTCAGGCATCACAAAAGGGATATTCAAAGCGTTACCAAAAATTTCAACCACTATACCATACCTATATTTGGACGGCATGTACAGTCTATTAGAAAGACTTTTATATTTGTATACTATGCATGTCTATTACTTTAATACACATGGCAAAAATCCGTTAACGTATAATTTATAGATACAAGGGTGTGAGGGCCACAAAATGAATGCGAAAGATCCCGAAGAAGTTCGACTTTTCTCGTATAGTCTACGCAATGTTAATATTATGAAGAAGATATTTTCGAAAATGTTTTATGTATTAATTAGTAAATGTACAAAATGAATGGGTAGGAAATAATGGAATCCATGGAATAATTTGGAGTTGTTCATAAATTATTCCGCCGTTACGTATAAAATTATGCTTAAATTCTATTATTGATAATCACGGATTAATTAGTTTAATATTTAATTAACGAAGTGTCAAATGGAAGCATGTTTGATTTGTCAAAATAAATTCACGATCAAAACAGTTGCAATGGTGATTCCAGAATATGCACTAGTCGAATAAATTATTTTGCAATTAGCGATTTTAGAAATATACACATGATATTTAATGCAACAGTTCAATTAAGCGGTTGACGTAATTTGGCGTTGAAAATACGATTTTATTTCGGACTACGTAATACCATTAATTTGCACTTATTTATACATTAAAATGGATGGAACGTTTCGTCAATTTATAGCGATCCTTGAATTTAGCGCGGACGAATAAAATATGCCAGATTAAGATTACGAGATAAAGTGTATAGTAATAACAAGAAACGCCTTAACAACGTTCATAATTTTGTGGTTTAATTCGCCACGCGCGAGTCCGCCGTCTTTGTCGTCGACGACGACTTTCTCTATTTGGCCCCGTCGTTACCCTCGGACAAACTACGAAGGGCTAATATTACGAGTACGTACATACCATTACACACGTAGCCAACAATACTCGGCTTGCCGTTACACGCGCTGGAATACGTAGGTGTCGGCTGCTTGGTATCCTTTGCAACACTCCACAAGGGGCTCGTTTATCTAGCCATCCCCTGGTCTCGTTCCGCAAACCTCGTGGTTATGTGACCACTTCGTCATGCGACTTCGAAGCCCACAAATGTTTATGTAAAACATTGAAAAAATATGCTCCCCTTTGAGGTAGCGCAAATTTGACCCTATAATCATCTTAAAGGCGACTTTCTATTGATCTATGATATTTTCTTGTTAAATAAGAAATTTGGCAAAATGCTTCAGTTTGTCGTGCTTAAAAGGTTTAAATGTTTCAATGTTGAGTATGAATAATACAACGTTTTTGTTTATTTTACATTTTTCTTATCTTATCCCTAGTAAAAATCAAACATATATGTTCATATATGTTTTTTTCGTAATCCATATATGTTCATATATGTTTTTTTCGTAATCCATATATGAACATATATGTTTTTCTTAATCCATATATGACCATATATGTTTTTTCTTAATCCATATATGAACATATATGTTTGATTTTTACTAGGGATGTTCTTCCATATTATATTTATGATATAATTCTTGCATATAATAAATTTAATTCGATAACGACTTTGTTATATTTTTCTAATGGATATCAAAGCAGTTGCCATTAAAGAACTTTTATTATATTATTTTAAGAGTCTCATTCATATTATGTTCTTCAGTATGGATGCCAAACGTATGAAATTCATATTGAAATGCTTAATTTTAGAGTTATAAAAATTTGCACAAGTCTTAAAAAAGAGTTATGATGAATTTCCTTATTGGATAGGTGCATGCAATCGAATAAAGAGCTACATATAGGAGTAAACATAACCATTTAGACACTATTTAATTAAATATACCAATAACTTGTCATATATAAAGAGTCGTTTAAATAAATTTTTGTTGACGAATTCTCACATTGAACAAGTATTTAAAACCCTGCTTATGTCAATAATATTTATTGTAATCATTTAGAGATAAAAACGTTTACTTTTTTAACGAATTAATTAGACGGACCACCTTCTGTCGTAGCAATTAAAATAATGATCCATATTTACATAATAGGTTGAAACGTCTTTCAGAATCTTTTAAAACATTGCATTAATTATAAATTTTACATTATTTAATTTTAAAGTAATTAAAATTAACTTTGAGAGATTACATCGATTATAAACCTTTATTATTTTTCGTAAGTGCTGTTGAAATTGAAAAATGTGATATTAATGTATTAGTACTAAAATTTGAAGAACGTTACTTCTACATTTTGAATTGGCATTAAATTGAATTTTGTTAAGTCAAATATTTTTTACTCATTTTTTTATTAACTTTAAACAGAAAATTTGCTTGATGAATGTTAAGTATTTATTTATAATAAATTTTAAGAACTTAATTCTACACGCAAAAGAAAACTTGTATAAATTTAAATTATATATAAAATACTATCTATTAAATAATCATGAGATGAATAATATTTATTTATTCAATTAAATAGCGGGATTTATTATTATTGTTGCATTATTTAAAATTTATTAGATTGCTGTCTTTTATTTAGCTAAATTTATTTATACTATATTAATGTAAATTAAAACTTTCTGAATTTATATTTTTACATATTTTCAGAGAAATAAAACAAATTTATTTACAGCTTATAGAGGTACTACGTTTTTTTATAATTTTTTTGTACCCATCACGGTATGCTATTTATGTGGACAATAATAATTTGACATAAAAAGTTTTATTAATAAACATAAACATGTGGCGCAGAAAAGACGAGTTACTAAATGTGTATACAATTACGAGTGCCATTAATTAAAATTATTTATACATCATTGCAATTATTTTTTGAACTTTTATATGTATATACATTTATAATGTTTAAATATGGAAATCTACAAGACACACAGGATAATAATAAACGTGTTTATTGTCCGTTATTAACAAACTGAATTACATTATTTGCCTTAGCCTATAAATAAGCAGAAAGTTTATTAATATATCGACGCAATTGAAAATTCAGATTATATCATAATACCGAAAGATTTTTTTTTCAATTTTTAAATTCTTTAACTATAATTCTTTCTTCAATCATTAATGTATGCCATTTAAGCAACTCTCCTATTTCCTTTTTAGAAGGTCCTATCCCTAAATCAATATGTAACATAAAGCATTTGTTAGAAACAAAATCCGTTATTATCAGCACCAACCCATGTAAAGTCAAAAATAACTTTGTACGTATAGCGCGAATTCATTTATCAAAAGAGAAAAAGAAGAGCAGCTTCAGTCGAATTCGTCATAATTCACCATTTGTCTTGAAAATCGAAAAGCAGCCGCGAATAATGTTGAATTTATAATGCAAATTTCTAAGCTTAATGAACGTGTTCGAAGATTAATGGTACGGACTAATTGAATCACAAATAATTATGGCAATGAATTTTAAGCAAAGCTCGGAAATTGTACGATTGTTTGAAAGTACGTTTACAGGATGAATATATAATGCATGTAGTTTTCGTATGGTAGCAGATAGCGCGGGACCAAATGAAGCTAAAACAGTGAGGCGGGCGCACACGTACGTTGTGGCGCACATGCACGTACGGATAGTCGAAGTTGGCTCGAAACGATGAAGCGATGCGGCGGCTAGATATGGTAGATTGCCGGCCGCATCCAGGGTCCGCGCCTGGTTACCGCTGATACGGTCAGCCCTGGATAAAGTAGATATTAACACGAGATGATCCGTTAATGAAGCGTATGTTCTCTCCGCCAACGCTAACCTACCACCTATTACCCACAGCCTTTCCTGTTATCTTACCCGGACACCGCTTCCCTCGTGTCGTGCCGGCTGCGAATTATATTAACCTCCACCCACCTTTTGCCGACATTTCCATTCCGTGACCCTAATTAGACTGCGGTTGAATTTCGAAAGTCCCCGCGTATTATATCGACAATGCCACATATCACCCGATTTTCGTGCATTTTACGATTCATATTGTAATCCAATCGGTGGTTACTTTAATTTTCATATATATTTTGCATCGCTCCGCTGACCGGCTGCGATTTCCACGTTGCTCAAGATCATTGGCATCAATAATTAATTTACTTTTCATAAAAACAAAATTGATCGGTCCTTCGGTTATTGTTGGATAACTTTACGACTGGAATTGAATTTGTCCCAAAAACGCACGGGAACTCGGTGATTTCCAAAAGTGCACATTTGATCTCTTTCATAGGCAATAAACGCACATTTTTATGACCCGAAAGCTCGTAGCATGAACCAGTAACTTGGCAGTTTTATTTACATACTTGGAATAAATTGAGCTATGTCGTAAAGTTCCAGCATTCGATTTCATAATGCCAAATGGTTAATTTATTAATAAATGAAAGTCGTAATTAAATATTTTTGCCAAAATATTGGCCCACAAGAATATCAAAAGCGTCGCTTTTAATCTCTCATTAGTAAAAAGTTTTTTTGTCGTTTGTTCCAATATATTATATCTGAATACATTTAGAGTTATCCTTTGTAAGGAAGGAAATTTTGACTTTTCTTATTAAATATTTAATTAAATTAAGTGAACCATCTATTTGGATTCTTACGCTACTCCGATATAAATATTCCTATAAAGATAAAAATTTATGTTATTATAAATGGAGAACTTTGTCAAGACATGATTTTATAATGTTAGCATAATGTAAACAGATGCAACGTAGCGTACAATGGTAGCTTACACTTCGTTATTTATCATTTATGTTTAAAGATTACATAACTAAGCATTAATCGTTATCTATGTAGTACAATTGGAAGTTCAGTACATATGAAATTGCATCTCAATATCTACGAACTATGCTTTCAACATATGCAACAAGTTACAAATACGCATTTCTGATCTACAATATTTTATATTAATTTTTGGTATGTCTTTTTGTTTCTGCTTTCCTTAATTACATATATTTCCTTAATTGCAAGGTAACATAACGACTATAAATAATGTTTAAAGTCGTTTAGTTGAACTTATTAAACTTATAACTAATGTAATGATATAAATTGTATTTATAACAAATTATGTTAACTAGGATCATTACAACGTTGAAAGACTGATGGCATTATAACTCATGCAAAATTAGATAAATATGTATTAAACATGTATGTCCTCCAGATATTGCTGCACCTTTGACGAAAAAGGAGGTAAAAGAAAGGAATCTAAAAATATTTGAGAATGCGCGTGAAAGATGTTACAATGTTTGCGGTTTCAAACAGAGTAATTTGGAGTCCCAAAGATATCCGTAACATGGCTTCACAAGAGAAGAGGGCATATGTGCGTCATCGGTTCAAAAAGTGGAGTTGTTACGTTTTCTATTATTAACAATTTGGAAGAAGTCGAGATCAAAACGAGTACTAACGAGCTGTCAGCAATAAAGATTCCCGCCTGGACAAAGTACACCCAGTTGATTAGAGCTAACGCGATGACGCAGCCGCGAATCTAGGAACATGCGTACCTACATACCTAGTAGCCGGAACGAGAGTGATAAATTAACATAATGTGACACCGCCGTGCTTATACGTTTCTCGCTTTAAGTATTTCAAACGATTCGGACCAACAAATGAGCACGTTTGCCAATTCCGCATCGCGAATAACTTCGACAAATCATGCCGGGACTTTTTCGTGGTCCAAAAAAATTGACCACTTTTGCTCATCAACCTGTGACCTATTGTTCCCAATCAATTCTTTGCGATCCATTCGTTGTTCTCCCCGAGGTTGAAAGAGAATTCAACAGTCTCGTGATTTATAACGCGCGTCATTCGGTTCCCTTAGTATTTATCCGCAGCGAGCAGCGCGCCAGGTCAGTACGGTTGATCGCGCAATCAACTTGCAACGGACAGAAATTTTAATCGCACAATAACGTCAGTTGGGCTGATTGATAACCGTCCCCCTTTTCGTCGCGGTGGTTTATGCAACGATTCTTCAACGCGTTTATCGCGAGCCTGCGCGAGTCAGCCTGACAAACGTAAACGAATAATAAACGCAAATGCCGAACACGAGCCGCGCGAAATCGGCCGATTTAATTTAAGAAACTTGTAAGCCGAAGCCGTCGAACGGTCCAATAATCAGGAGTGTAACCCAATCGAATCTAATCATGTCCGTTGCGAAAGTGACATTAGCGCGGAGAAGCGAATAAAGCCGAAGAGAAGAAGGTGTGTGTGGGTTAAGTTTTCAGCGGTATCAAAGCGGACATCTCGGCGGCGCCAAGGCCGTAGTTAACGAGCCCTCGTCTGGCCATTCAGCTCGGCTTGTGTCGTAGGCCGCTTGTACAAGTGTGGTGGTGGTCGTAGCATCCCTGTTCCAAAGTCATTCACTGGTACGAAGATGAGGCAAAAAAGGTGAAAAGGCGAGAGAGAGAGAGGGAGTGAAGAAAAAAGGATGGTCGTGCCGGCCGAAGATAGAGATCAAATTGAGAGACAGAAAGAAGCGGAAATGAGCTCACGGAGGGACCCGATAAAAGTTTCCTGATAAACGCCCCGGTCGCCTTGTCTCGATCTTTCGGATATTTTATTTCGGTAATTGCTGCGGAACAACCGCCAGGAAATATTGATTCGTATTGTTTACCGCGGGAGGAGGACGCCGAAGAATAGAGGACACAAGTGGGCCGAGTGGAATTTGTAAGGGAGGCTGAAGGGGATATAAGGGGGAGGGGGGCGGTGAGGCCTACGGTGGATCCGAAAAACTCTGGGAGTCACCAAGCCGAACACCATTCACGCAAACGTCCGCGCGCTCGGAGTACCTGGAAACGATCCCTAATGATATGCCCGGGCCGCGTCTTGAATGGACCTTTCGGGAATTCTCCGACGGTTTCGAAGAATTAGGAATTCCGAGGTCGTAGTCGTCGTGTTAGGGACTCGTTCTCGGTTGGTCTCGCTCTCGCGCGCAAGCCTCTCCCTTCCGCGAGCGCGCGTATTTACCCCCCCCCCCCACCTTTCCCGGCGCGTTCGCCGGAACCTGTTTCCATGAGGACGACTCGGATAAGGTGGAACGCCGCGAGGGGAATCGCTTTGTGCGAATAGCTCCTTCCTTTTTTCCCTCTTTCATTCTTCGCTCAACTCGCTCGCCGTAGCGGCCTCCCCCTCCTCTCTCTCGCTCCCCCCTTCCTCTTCTCGTTCCTCCGCACTACCTCTCCGTCGCGCTCTTTTACACACTCCCAGGTGAGATTTATAAGCGTGAACGCGCCAGCTCTTTTCAGAGCGACGCTTCGCGGTTGAAGCCACCAATGAGAACAATTTGGCTGGAGACCCATTGCGATTTTATATCCTCGACGCCGCTCCCGCGAGGACTTTCAAATCGCGTCGCGAAATCATGCCGAGGATTGTTTATTTGTCGCGCCCAATCGGGCCCGGATAGCGACAATGGCGCGCTTCAGGACCGTCAATGGGTCATTAGGCTATAGGAGAGTGTGCTGCCGCCGCGCTACAGTGGGACGCGACGCGCGCGACGCGTTGTGGGAAAAGGCGCACCGTACGTTCGACGTATACTTTGTTAATTGGCCTTAACGAGGGATTAGTTAAACTGTAACGGATGGTTATCGCGGCGCATAATTGTAAATTGTTGGTTAAATGAGTATCGCGTGTTGCGGTTTTAGGTTTCGTTGTAAGCTTACACGGGTTCGGGAACAATCGCGGCACTCTCATTTAATTTACAGATGTCGGCTTAGGCGTACACGTCAGAACACAGCAATTCATCTTAACACGTAGCTCGCTGGATGACACTGTTGGCTGATTCGATTTCTTTTCCAAGTAACTAACGAACCTATAAATATGCATCGCTTTGAACTCCGGCGTAGGCCTTTCGGGCTCACGCGACTGAATTGCCGGAAGGGTAAATTGAGCCTGAGAAGGCGTGCTGTTTTCTTGGTTTGTTGGTTTGATAATTCGTACGTAATTAATACAAATGAGGCATAATGAACGTTCGCTGGGATTCCTCGTTAAGTCGCCGAAAGAGACGACTTTTGCCTCGTGAGACGCGTAAGAAAGCGAAGGGACGGCGCGCCTCTTTAAAAGGCTTTTCTCGCTCTTTCCCTTTACGTCTTCCTCAGTGAGAACAACATTTATTTTATCAGAGCGCCGCCAAGATCGGTGTGAGATTTCGTTTACCTTTTTCCCATTAAAGAAAGACCAAGTTTGTGGCGCGAGCTTTTGTCGGAGACTGGGTTGCCGTGTCATCGACGTATTTTCTTAAGAAGAAAAGTGATAGTCTTTGGACCAAGCACTCGCCGAGGCAATGAAAGAGAAAATACTTCATGAAAGGGTACTTTGCTGAGTGTATTATACAATTTTGCTCCCTTTTTTTCTGCGCCTTTTTGCCTTTTTTCCTCCGTTTGCATCTTGGGAGGACGAAACAGTGGGGAAGGCAGATGTTTATATTGGATTTTCAAAGTTCATTATGCATTGTATTATTTTAATATTATTTTCTTTTTTTTATTTGTTTCTTTTCCATATACCGTGGCACGAATACTTGTATAATATAAATTGTGCAAGTTTTTGACAAATATTGGTCAACATTATTCTAATATGAATGAATTCCCTTATAATTGTCCAATGCAAATTGAGTTTAAGTTAGTTTCATATTCAGTGATAGTTACATTGTTTAATAACATTTTGATTTCTTTTAATTTTAAATGATTGAAATATAATTTGTGAGGTAACAAAACATAAGTTATGAAGTAACATATATTTTTTTATATCTCTCAGTCATTTCTATGCAGGGTGTAATAATTTCTATTTTATTGCACATTGTAATATTTATAAATAAATGAAAAGAAATTTGAAGAATGTTTTTTTTTTAATTTATAGTAGGCTGAATACAATAATAATTATAAATGCAATTTCATTGAATTCAAAGCTTTAACGGCTGTTGTCTGAATTGATAAATATTTTATCAAAGATCGTACAATTAATTAAAAAATAAACTGTCCATTCAAAACGAGCATTGTTGTCTGGAAAAGAAGCACTATTACATAATTTATATTTTGCTAGTTACTATCATACATAATCATATCATTCTATCTCCCTGATTCGCTACATAGATGTGCACGTGTTAAATTTTTATTGCATGTGGCATTACATGTGCAGTAATATCTTATAAAATCTATTTACTTTAAACATTTTTTATCTTAAAAGCAGTGGATGTAAATAAATAACAATTGCGGGCGAAACAATATTTATTGAACGTTAATTTTCACACCATTTCATCGTTAGTATTTCATTATGGATTAATTAATGTTTTTTACGCAATACATCGTGTGATGTTTTATTTTATTTTGTCATAACAAACATTTTGAGCCAATTATTATGTAATATATTATAAATTTATATATTTTTGTATAAATATTATAAAATGTCTGAGACTTGGCAATGACGGGAAATGGAAGAGATAAAAAAGAAAAATAAAAGGTGCTATCCTGGTCATTGCTGTAAAAACCTTAATTTTATAATGAACTTCACATATAACAGGATCTTTATCTGCAAGAACGCAAATGAAATATTTCATTATGTCCAAGCAGCACGAAATAAAATTGCCACAAGATTAAGCACCTTTAAAGATGTTGCTCTACAACAGTTTAATTCTCTCGATATATGTTATCCAATCAAAAATATATTATCATGAGTTTCCCAAGCTGTTATATAAATTCGTCCACCCCATTGTATCGCTAACAACTTGAGCGAGCCTCATTTCCACATCACTCTCCGATCGAACGGAACGGTGTTATATTTTTGACCGTTCTCCTTGCATTCTTTCGTTACGAAATCGCATTTACCGAACGAATGCAACATCGAACGCTAAGTCAGCTGATCAAATTGGAGCACGGCTATTTTCGCGAGTGTTCCGTGACATTCCATTCTGATTAGAATACATTGGGCGCGAGTGCCAAAGATTGTAACGCGGCTAGTTGCGAGCAGTCGCGACTGTCGTAATCTGACGGAACGCGAGGCTCGCGGGCCGCAACACGGAACACGTGTTTCGAAAAGAGTACAGCGCGGGGAACACGAGCAAAGAGCAGACGTATCATCGTGAAGCCCGTGTACTTAACACGCCCATCTCGTTCCTACAGCGCCAAATAATGCCGTGCGTGGCACTTGGCTCTTATACACTCGGCGCGCTCAACAGAAATGTTCTTACGCAGATAGAGCATGCGACGTACGTCTCGCTGGCACGCCTCGCCAACAAATCATCGACACGGTGTCCTGGCCTGTTTACAGCGCGACCTGACGCGACAAACGCTACGTGGACGGAGTCGTCTTCGTTAGATTCATGACGTTGTCGACGACGGGAATAGTCTCGTCGTCGCGACGATAACTCCGAGACTTCGAGACTTCGTCGTCGTCTTTTCTACCGTTCGTTCGTTTCGTCACTCCCTCTCTTGGAATGCAACGTGTTCGGCTATTAACCTCCGCGAAATCTTTCTTTTCTGCCCTCCACTTCCTGGACTTGTCTTTTTTCCACCGACAGAACCGAATTACTTTCAAACTTAGTTCGGCTTCACTGAAACCCGCGCTGACATGTGTCGAGTTTTGCTCTTGACTTTGCCTAATTAATCGTTGGTTTACTCCCAGATATACTTACGCCTTGGGATAAAAAATTCGCCGGCTCGTTCATCGGCCGTGGAATGCTTTTGAAAATCGCCTTCCCTTTTTCGGTTTTGTTCCTTTTTCTTGCTTCCCGTGGACTAAGCGGAACAATTAAATTAAATAAACAATCTTAACAATATATTAACAAAATTTATTATCTCGGGGTAAGGACGAGATGGCGTCTATGGTATTTGTAAGTTGGACAAAATATTTTGCTGGTCCAACATGGAACGCTGGTATGTTAACGAACATTGCTTGAAATAATAAATAAATAAATAAACGCTTTAATTGATAGCAGGTAAAAACATTAACGCACCACAAACAACAGTTTGTTTTGTCCCTGGACAAAATAGTATGAGCGCCATAAAGTAAATCTCTTTAAATTTAATAAGAAGGTACAATTTTAGTATGAGGTCATTCTTGGGCGTGAATTGATGATAAAGTTCCAAATTCGGTGGATGCTGAAAATAAGTTAATATACTGTAAAATTATTCGTACTTTTGTACGATAAGTAATTGCAAAAACAAAGTAATAAGATATACGGACGTCTCTGCTAAAAATAACAGCCTGCCTTCGGTATTAGCTTTTGTCAGCATGGCCAAAATTATTTAAATGGATCACCACGTTGAATCCGGCAAATCGAAAGTTCTACGAAACTATGAATCCGCTTTTAAAATTGAGATAGATTATAAGACGAAGGAAAGCAGAGGGACTTCGTTAAGAATTCGAAGATGGCGTAATGTAGGAGTGGCGGAGAAAGACGGCGACGAAATCTGGGGTGTGGACGATGACAACGAAGCCCAGACTTCATACTTATTTTACTTAAGAAAGCGACGTCTTTTTAAGGGGACTAACAATGAGGGATGGTGGGCCAAGAAAATGTTTAATGCCGCGGAAAGCGAGGCTTGGGTAATTAATATCCATTATCCTGAACGCTTGGCGACCTACGTCTAATTAGACTGGAACGGAAACAAAGACGCATTAGCCGCTTTGGATGGACCCTGGATTGATATCCAGTCACCTTTTCCGTCTTTGTTATTTTAGCCATTTCTGATCTTGGATTCATGAGCTCTTTCATTAGATAGTTAAATGTTCCAGTCAATTTTTATATTCGCCTCTGTTTCATTTAAGGTAGATGGGTTGTCAAACAGCAATTTGTCTGTTGTTTCTTTCGCATAGTGTGTCTTCAAGATATTTCACTAGGCAAAGGAGGGATGTTGAAGAGAATGGAATTTTATATAATTCGAATGTACGGATATAAAAAAAAAAATTGCCTCTGTAGGCAATGAACTACCAATGTTTTAATTAAATAAAAGATAGACAGAAATTCAGTCATTATGAGTGGTTTTTTGCGTTTCAGCAGCAACTATCGCTAACAGTTAATATTGAATCCTTAGAAACTAATCAATAAAAGTTTACATCATAGATAATTATATACAAGTCAGGTCATTATAAAACATTGTTTTCTTATCGATAACCTTCAACGTTAATTCAATTTTGACAAATCTAAACATCTTTAAATTGTAAACAGAAACTATTCCAAATCTTTGTCTAACTAAACAGCACCTTTAACTGTTTCTGTTTATTTATGTATATTTCTAATTTTGTTAAAATTCCTTGCGGAGTAAGTCTCTCCCCATACATTAATTGGTCAAACTACTGCTTCATCCAAATCAGTGCCTATATTTTAAGCCCCGACACTTATTTACCCAGCCTTAATCTTTCCACCACCCGATCCCCGCCGCATCACCCGGTCTGACCGTAAATTCTCGGCCTCTCCGATATACTAATCGTCCCCTTTAATTGTCAATTAACATCGTAAATTCTCATTACTATTGCAATCGGACTCATTATCAACGGCACACTTGTACTGCGGCACTTGATCAGCGCCATGAGCATTTAACGCAACAACTCGTTCCATATTTAATTGTACAAGCAATATATACGCCTTATCGCGATAAGCCGGATGCCGAACTGGAGCCCGATATTAATACGTCGAACGCCGCGAGAGTATCGGACGGTACGTGTTTGCGCGCGATTACCGTCTAATTGAAAGGTGAACTTTTATAACGCGCGGGTAGGAAATCGGCCATAAATCCGGTTAAGAGGATCGGCCGGGATCGGGCAGGAAGTGGAAGCGTCCCGGCGCGAAGATACCCGCCGAGTGAGGATCGCCGAGCGGCATCCGGGACGATCTCCGTCCGATTAGGCCTAATTGTCGCGTAGCGCCTGAAATTACGCCGGGATGGTTGGCCCGCCCGCGCGCGCGCGCGCGCGCACGCTCGTAATTGAACAGCTCGGTGTGTGTCAAGTGTATAAACAAGCCGGGGCCGCGCCACAATGCGCCAACGATCGCTTACACTCATACGGGGACACGGCTATCTATCCGGCGGTGGTTTATACGCGTGTTGGCCGCTGTAAACTCGCGCCCGGACGGCCGACGTAATCGTACGAGATCCCATTGCATGAATATAATTTGCATACAAGTTGGTTATACGCGCTGTAGCGCCGGCATCAGCTGGCGCGCCCGTATAAACGATTATGGCGCCAACAGATGTAGGCGGACGGCGAGTTCTGGCCCCTCTTCCCTTTCTCGCGTCCCGTTCCGCGGACTCGTCCTCTTTATCGCGCCCGAGAGCTCTCGCTCGCAGGTTACGATTGAGAACGGACCTTTTATGCACCCTTGACGTTATCACGAAACGCTCTGCTAATGGCAGCGAATAATTTACGGGCGCGCGTCGTCGCCATTACGCCTGTTACACTGGTCGAATCCCTAACAATTTCACGCCAATTCCTGACGCGCGGCGTGTAACGTGACGTCGATGAGGGTAGCGGTGTTTCGCGCGAGTTTGGCTTTCGGCCGTTTAGAGGGCTCGCGATAAAACGAGGGGTCGCAAGTAGCCGCGATTCTGCTGCGTCTATTGTGACGACTCGTAGTTTTTATTGTCTTTATTAGGGACGCGTTGCGGGGCTGCATTGAGAAATGGTGATTATTGCTGTACTATGTCGCTATTTAGTATTTCTCTAAACCACTTATTTAAAATTTAAACATAAAAATTTGTAATTGTAATATCTATATACGTTGTTATATATATGTGAAAAACTGTTATAATATAACAGTTTTTCACATTTTTTAGATATAAATATATTTATGGATAGTTAAATAGCTGTAATCAAAACACTAATAATTTAAAATTAGCGATTATAAATATATATTTCACAATGTTTATGGCATGGAAAGCTGTCCGATTAATAACATAACTTATCCTGCAATTATAATAATTTACTGTGTATAATATGAATTTGTATCAGTCTAGTAGAATCTTATGTGCCTACTGATTAAAACAATTCTTTGCTCATATAATTCGAAAAGACTGGGATATTAAAAACGCGTGTCAATCAAAACCAAGCATTGTACGTATGGTTTGGGTCACACACCAATCCCTTGGGCTTTCCTCGCGAAAATATTTCCTTAAGAATGTTTCGCTTTGTATTGGATCAACAAGATCAATTGCGCGCAGCGTACCGTATGGATTAATGCTCGTGGTATAAAAAGCATTTCAAAGTAAGCTGGAACCGTAGTTATTCACAAACGTAGCACATATCTAAAGGCGGACACCAGATCGCTAGCGCGGCACATCATTAAGCCGAGCGGTCGTGTCGCAGGTTCCAGTTGGTTTTTTCCTCGCCTCTTCCTGCCTCTATGGCCTCTCTGTCGTTCATACGCTAGTTTCCCCTTTCCAACAACACCGGCAGTCCTATTTCCTTCTTTCTTTGTCTTAAACTCGCTCGTCTTTTTATATTCTCTTTCCGCGGCATCCCGCTACAGGACACCTAATCTAATGGGCGAGACAACTTGCCTAGAAGACGCGAGAGCATTTGTCGAGCGAGACGGCGCTAATGCGCCAGGCCGACGAGGCGACAAGGACGCACACATTAAGTGGAGAAGGCTACTCTTTGAAGCAGCCGCCGCCACTTGTTGGTCGATCAGCGGCCCCCTTTAAATACGATCGCCACCCTGTCTCAGATCGTCCGCCAAATACAGAAAGACGGATACAGGCGCCCTTTTAGGTGGGACCTGTTTCCCGCACACGCCTCAACGGTTACACGCACTTTCGTTTTGCATTTTATATTAGTCTCACGGGGAATAAAGTGTACGCGTCTCTTCTTGCTGGATCTTTTAGCGCCATTCAACTTTTCTGCGGGGACCACTTTTTTGGGGCCCGGATTCCATCCTTTTTTTTCGCTACCTTTCTCTCTCCCTCTCTCTTTCTCTCTCTCTCTCCCTCTCTCTCTCTCTCTCTCTCTCTCTTCC
>JABFPN010004331.1:0-15450 GCA_022817305.1 Leptoteleia sp. ZL-2020
TATATGCTTTGTAAGAATAATGTATTCTTATTATAAATAGAATTTAGTTTTGTCCATATATTGAATGGAATCCCTATTTAATATAAGAAGATTCTATTACTCTTAAATAGACAGTTTTGTGAGTGTAGATTGAAAAATAGGCCCTACAATTTTCTTTTTTTTTTTTTTTTCTTTTAAATCATACAATTTTATACCTTACACGTACATATATACAAAATAATACAATTGCGAAATAATACAATAGTGCAGCGTACGTTTCAACGTACCGTATCCAAATTCCAATTCAAAAGCAATAAAATGTTCGCGTTTATTTCTCACAGTATATATCCCAGGAATGCGTATCTCTATTTTTCAAACGCTATCAATTGTTTATTGTGGCAGTTGAATGATGTCACCGATATTTTTTTTTTTTGCATTTAATTAACAAGTTCCATGACCTAATTTTTGCCACGCAATTAGAAATGATCAATTTCACTAATATTTCAATATAATTGAATTAAACTTGCAATAATTTAAACATAAGAATTGTTACAACCAAGTGATGTAAAATTCAAAATAATTCAACATAAAAGCTCGAAAAAAACGACTAGGAAATAAAATTTTAATCCCGAGGATAGAAAAAAAAGAAAACAAAAAAAAAGGGGGAAAATAAATGAAAAATAAAAATCAAACCGAACATTTGCATTAAAATCATCGTAAGAATGCTTAATGAATAAATTTTATCCCACCCGTGAAAACTGTACGTATTAAATTACATTCCCCGGGAACGTAACATTTCTCAAAATTTAATTTCGCGAAACTGCAAACATCATTATCCATTTCGCTTGAAATATCGTAATACTTTGTCAAGTAGAAAGTATACGTACGCACACAACCACACACACACACACACACAAGACGGCATAATTAACTAGCAAACAAAGATAAACCGCGCGCAGTTATTAATATTAATTTCGTCGCGTCTTGGACGCCAAGTCGTTGCAATTTGATTAGCGTCGGCTTGCAGTTCAAATAAATAAGTAAATAAATGGGCACACGACCGATTGATCCCAACTGAAATTGCAGGCAAATGGTATTCGCACGTTCGGGAGCGGGCGCGATTGGTCTCGCGATGATTGGAGGAGACGGCCCGGAAGGGTGGAGGCGGGGTTGGGGGGTTCTCGCGACAAATTTTTATCCTTTTGATACTTTCTGTTTGCGCTCCAAAGTTGGAACGGCAATCGGCGCCGAACGATTCGTTCGTACGTTGCCGTGAAATCGCGCATCCACGTCATAACGTATTTGTATACGTATTACCATGTATTTACATAGAAATCGCTGGAGCGTGATAATATCATTTCAACGGAAAGGTAACGAATTCGCGAATTTCCTAAAAGAACGAGCAAACATCGTAAAAGCGATAAATACAATTTTCACAAACGCCCGTTAAAAAGGCGAACTTGTCTTCGAGATACAAATGTAAAATGTTTCCCCTCTCCCCAAGTCGCGTTTATCGTCGCGATGTTTGCTGTGTCAAAGTTGACGAGCCCGGCGCGTCCAAGCGACTTTTCACGCGACAATTCGCAAAGACGTTCGGATCATCATTAATAATCCCGCGAGTCATCCGCACGCTTTTGACTTTTTGTTTGACGTACAGTTTTGGAGTCACTAGCGAGTATGCACGTCGGTTTAAAATATCGCGCTAAATCTGGAAAAATTTATCTAGAATTCGACGAAAACCCGGGGCAACCTTAAAGGAAGGTGATCGTCGAAACCCACTGGAATCAACACCAGTAGGAAATATTCTACAGGCCCAGTACAGGTACAGTACTGTTACCAGAGTTACCACACAGAGAGAAAAGATTATTAAAAATTACTGACATTGTTGGTAAATTGGTTATATATTTGCGAAATTTGAAAAATTACTATCTTAAGTTAGCAAAACGTACCAATTTGTTGAGAATTATTCTTAGAAACCGAAAACTTTTATTAACTTAGGATAGTAATTTTTCAACTTTTTCCAATATAATACCAATTTACTAGCAATGTCAGTAATTTTTATTAATCTTTTTTTCTCCGTGCATTACTGGTACATTCCTCTCTATTCCGAACTTATTGAAACTTATACATTCATTATAAAATTTTATCTCAAAATAGTTCCGACATTGTGTTTGATTTTGTTTATTTGAGTTTGAATATTAAAAATTGTAGGACATTTACTAATACTTCGATACTTGCCAAATAGTAATGAGTCGCGAAATAACTTTACACGAGGTTTTATAGTAATTTTAATGGATTGCCAAAAACATAAATGCCGGTTACAAAGTTTTTTCCTACATTTTTTATATCAATTCCATTTCGACCTGAAATATTATCTGCGCGAAAAGCAAATTCCGAATTTCTCGTCTAAATAAGTTACGTCCCGAAATTTGTGTCTTCTCAATACTCGAGGGTTGACGACGATATTAGTTTGCTGAGCAATATTTACGATCCCCCGGTCTTTCCCTAGGTACCACGCAGTGCAATATACTCGAGTTATAATATGGCGCTCAATGACAAAGAAATATATCTACATCTCTTAAATTTGTATTGTGTATTTATTATCTTAAACGAAATGGCGGAGCAAAGTCACAGATAAACTGTCACGATTCCGTGACAGCCGTATTTTCGTATACGATTTAACATGAAAGCAACTTGACTCGCAGTTTACTTCAGCTCGAGAATCAATTTGAATTAACTCTTAAAATAAATTATTACATTGACAGGATTAGTCTACATGTCAACACACAATTTGTGGCAAAAATTTAATTGAAATATTTCAAAATTGTTTCAAGTCTTTTGTTCGTTGTACTTTCCTAAACCTAATGAATTTACATCGCACATTTCAATCTGTGATCAAATCTAAAATTCTTAATCACCGTTGCCTAATGTTAATTTAGGAGTTAAAAATGTTAACATATATGAATTGTGTTTGAAATAAAACCTAAACTCTTCGTAAAACTAATATAATGATTCGTGAAATGTTTGAAATTGTATTCCCGTGAAGCTACCGAATATCCCCAAATGTTTAATATAGTAAAAATAACCAAAGTTGGCCGACCTCTGCAAATCAGTGAAGTTTGAAAACTCGATAATTGCAGTGATTCAAATTCGATTAGTTACCGGTTAAAATAAAGCGCCGCGCCACTCAAATTCGTACTTCCCCGCAATTTGTTGTTAAACGCGAAAGAAACTTTCTTCTTCATTTATAAATATTATTAAGTGCGAGTAAAAAAAAAGTGTATAGAAAAAAGGTGGGGACGCCTGACCAGACGAGTGCAAATAATTTCATAAAGTGCGCTATTTTATTTCACGAAAAGTTTTTACGCGCCGAAACTTTGTTCGGGGTAATTTAAAGTACAACATAAAAAGAACTCGAATTCCGACGACCTGAATTTATAAATACTGTTATTTGGTGTATTTGCCGAATTCGCCGTTAAAAGGGAAACATTCCAGAATTAAATGGATAAATTATAAAAAGGCATAGATATTAAGTGTACCGATGGAACATTTTTAATTAAAGTTAGCCGCGATAAATAAATACATATGAAAAGAAAAAAAAATTAATCATTCCCAATATTTAACCGTAATTAAGCTTTGCCACAAAAAACATTAACGTGAAAACACTCAGAAATAGTAAATCGTCAATTAGCGTCTATAAAATTAGAATACAAAAATAGCGTAGAACAAAAAAGTTGCACCAAAATTTAAAACTATTTTACTGTTAATTTATTGCGCAAAAAAAATTGTTGCTCCAGCTATTTTTAAGAAAAATGCCGTATTCTAGTTCAAGTCTCAGCCTGGTAAGCAACAGAAAATTGAATATAAAACATTTCTAGAAATAGTATATTGCCCATAGAAGTTTACTACTCTAATTTTAAATCTGCTGATCGAAAAGTAAATAAAGATCAGATATGTACATACTGAAGTGGAAACCATGTATAAAACAATGCAAAACGAATATATATATAAGAGAAATTTATTTTCACAAACGTGTATGTTGCTTGTTTGTCATGTACTATAAAAGGAAGCAAAATAATATTAATTACATTATTAAATTATCAGTTTAATATCGTAAGTTTCATTAAAAATGATTGTAATTTAATAAATTACACAAAGAGAATATTTTTTGCGCAAAACAAACTGGAAAGGTTTGAGAGGAAATGTTCTCCATTGTGAATAAGTTAAAGTTTCCAACCTCTATAACCATCTGTAATAATCAATTCTTTACCACTAATTTTTATATAAATTCCCTAGTAAAAAT
Source organism: Leptoteleia sp. ZL-2020 (assembly GCA_022817305.1). Classification (NCBI taxonomy): domain Eukaryota; kingdom Metazoa; phylum Arthropoda; class Insecta; order Hymenoptera; family Scelionidae; genus Leptoteleia; species Leptoteleia sp. ZL-2020. Next base: position 4,283 of record JABFPN010004331.1, read on the forward strand.
TGAAACCCGACTGAAATACAGTCCCTGATGGGCATCCAAACCTTACGATCCAGACTAGACCAAGCACCCCGACAAAATCAACATTCCAGCAAAAATTTTGCTGGGCCCTGACATGGATACCATTCTGCCTATTTGCAACGAGGCATTCCAGACTGGGACCATATCAATACCCGGCGTTACATCCCCAACAGAATGTTATTTCACAGAGCAAAAAAAAATTATATTTTATCAATAAAAAAAAAGTAAAATTGTAATTTTCTAAATAAAATCTACTCTATTTAGAAAATTGTAAACAAGTTAAAAGCTAGAAACTTGGCAAGAAGAAATGTCTCGCTGATTATTTTAGAAACACAAATTAAACTGCATTTAACAAATTCCATCTTCTATTTACAATCAGTTATAAAAAGCTATTAAAGAACAAAGCAAAGGGAAAGAAATAGCAGAACGGACTTAAGCGGAATATAATCTGAAATTTAAAAAAAAAAAAATAAAAAGTAGAACAGAATGAGATAATTTAAGTTTCGCATTCGAAAGGTTTATTGCTCTGTAAAACGTAACTGATGGGCGAGAATAACGTCGAGCAGTAAGAAGAAGAAAATTTGTCAATTAATTAGTTAAATTAAGTGGCGGCTCGAGTGTAATGGAAAAAAATTATCCGCGTCAATGTTGAGGCAAGCGACGCACGAAAGCTCGTTCAAATTACGGGACTCTTCTTCTTTTCGCTCGGATATATTTTTAATTACTCTACGTTCTTCAGCTGAATGTAGGAAACGCAAAAAAGAAAAAAGAAACCCCCATTCACTTGAAACTTACGATATTTTCCTTCCTTCCAAGTATTATTAACAAACAATCAAGTGAAGTAATTGGCAAAAACCATAGATCCCGCGAAGCGTTCAAATCATATCCGTTTTATCAAATAAAAGAAAAGAAAAGAAAAAAAAAACAACCCACAAAGTCACTTTCATTCATCTCTTTTTTTTATGGAATATTTTAGAGGGGAACTCGTAGAGTATTATAATTTATCGAAATATGATTAGGGAGGAAAATTAGGACACGATTTATATTTATCTGTTTATGACGCCTCAAACAAGTTTCCGATGAGTTGTTGTTCGTGGAATAAACATTATCGAATAACTGAAATTTATAACGGAAGCATTCTTTTACATAAATAAAAAGTCATTTATTATGATTCTACTTTTTTTTTTGTTGCGTAATTTGATTATTACGACTGTAAATTTATTATCATGCTTGCAACCTAAATATAAATGATTAAATTGAGAGAATAAAATGAAGCACTTTGTTTTTCACGACATAAAATTTAAATGTGAAAATGCAATAATTGTTTGAGAGCAGTATTAAAAATTGTAATCTAATATTCCTTTGAAAAGCAGGTTTTAAATTAGGAAAGAGGAAGTGCAGTTTAATCCCATTTTATTATGTAGCATAATACTGTTATAATAATTATAATAATAAAGCAAAAGTTGCGCGTAATTGTAGCAACTGAACCTTAAAACATAAGTTTGAGTTTAATATAAAAAGAATTCATTAGGTAACATATTTAATAAATTTGAAACATATCAAGTTTGAAATCTGTATCCTTTCGCACGAATAAATGGCAATGGCAGCAGATGGCAAAATGCTGTACCATGACGAAGAGAAAATCCCTGCATATAGAATTCAAAATTGGATTCACAACACAATAATATTTGGATGAATAATAGATTAAAAGGCATTCTCAAGATAGCCGAAATTGATGAAACAAATGCGAGAAAAAGAATTATTCGATAACATTTTTTTTACACAAAATGTTCATTTTTTTGACGAAACTTCCTCGCCAATATCTCTATTTTAATCATATTTCCCTCTGCATTGTCTTTCTTCCTTTTTCTATTTTTACCCTCTTTTTTTAATACAAGTATATATATAACTTTTCCACAAATGTGTACATATATTTTAAATAAAGATAAAATGATTATGTTCAATCAGATATTTACTTTTTTGACATAATATTCCTTTTTATACACAACTTTTTTACGTTAAACGAAAGCTTTTTTCTTATCACGTGAGAATTAAATTTGTTAACAAAATAGTTTAACATTATTTGAATTTAATTGAAATTAATGCAAACTCTACTTTTATTCGTCAAATGTTTTAATAAATTATTTAGCACAATTACCTAAGTATAAATTAAATAAATTGTATTAATATCCTGTTTTACACCGTAAAAAATCTATTCATATTTTTTCATGAATATATTACAATACGTTAATTATTCAATTGAAAAAGTTCAAATGAAAAAGTATACATTATGTTATAGAGCTTGAAATAATTTTTACTTTTTACATGAATTACTTACACTGACGGATATTTGCTTAATACGTCTAACTAAAAGCTTTAAATTATTATCAAATAAGTTGGGTTAGATCAATTTATAGTTGGACAAATCAAAATGTTTCCGAGAATTTATTCATAAAGTTTTTTTATAAAGTTTTAGATAAATTAAAATTTAGTTTAATAAAGTACAAAGATTCAAACAGTATTTACATCGGCTGTGATATGAAAATAAATGGTAAATATAATTGAAATAAAGTTAATGAACTGAACCCAATTAAATAATTTTTAATTGGTTGAACTATGTTTTCCTCTGACTGCAACTAACATTTTTTTACTTCATCCAACTGTTGTTCAGAAATTAATATAACTTTTCCTCTTAGATATATTAACTGAGATATACTATTCTTGTCGAAAAAACAAATTAAAGTATTTTTGGTTCGTTGCACTATATTTTTCTCTGAGTGCATGCTTCAAGTATTCATAAAATGTGATTAAAATCTCATACAATCAAGATGTATAATTAAATTTGTGAATTTACTGAGTTTAAAACAACGAATTTCGATAATATTACAAATATTCGTAATTTTATAACGGTTAAGATACGCACTTTACATACAACGGCATATACATGTAAGTCTATTTATTAACTTTACTACTGCAACTTTTTTTTTCATCATTATTCCATAATTATGGATTCAAATTAAATACTTGTCTTTTATTAAATTTCTCTAAACTATATCTCGTAAATTATATTCTAACTCGGCTTAAATGATCTTCGATAGTACACAAGAGTACACGAATAGTACAATATTAATGCCCTGTGTGAGTATTAAGGACGGTTAAATTGTTAAAACTGTTGACAAGTTACATGTCACAGTCATATCTTATTCCCTCGCCTATATTTGTCTCAATAAAACATTAACACTGATCAATTAAATAACGATTTTCACCGGAATAACAGATGTAAATTAAAAAATTATTCATAAATATCATCAGTTACATTTTATAAAAATATCCCCATTTCTAATTTTAACTATAATTAAATTTAAACCAAAAACCTTCATTTCTAAATAATTATCAAAATTTCGCTGAAAAATGTTCTATATCACATTTCATTAACGATAATTTTATTATAAATTGCCATGATTTATATATGGCACTTTAACAGCACTCGGAGAGAAATTTAGTGCAGCCAACTAAAAATACTTGGCTTATTTTTTTGACAAGAAACTGTATATATTTTTACACATATTTATCGACAATTTTTATTTAAATTAAGTATATTATTTTTACTGACAATCTTAAATGCAATGATTATGTATTATTTCTACCTCAACTAAATAATATATTTTAACGCAAATGAGAGATATTAGTTATGCAAATACTTCTTAATTTGTCCAACTATAAATTTATTTAGCTCAACTTATCAAACAATAACTTTAGCCGTACACTGAGAAGAATGTAATAGTAAAATTGAAAACAATTTATATCCGTTTGAGGATATCTCTGAAGAGTCAAAAATTTTACTATTAAAAATAGTAAAAATGATAATTATCAAAGCAATTTGTAGTACTTTTCTACTAATATTTACTACATGACTTTTGAATTCTACTATTCTTAACAGCAGAAATAATTACTTTTCCAATATATCCTCAAATTGATACAAAATATAGTAAATTCTGATATATCTTTTTTTCTCAGTGCAGGAAGAAAGTTTCTCTCAATAAGTGGAAATGCATTTCAATACGTTTTATATTAACGCCCGCTCATTTATTGACTAAAACGTTTACTCTAATAAACAGAATTTCCCGGCGATTCCTGCCAAATGCGACACATACACCAACTTTTCGTCTAATAAAGCCACCCACTTTGCCGACAATAACTAACACGATTTTCGACTCATAAATCGCCGCGCTCCCCACTTTATTCGCCGTGTCAACAATTTTTGCGCTCAAAAAAGCGCGACGCTTATTCACGGCGTGGATTTGCACGTGCCGCCGCAACAACAAATGCGCCGCGCCGTAACTCAAAACCTGCTTCCAGCCGTACGGGCGGACACGTCGGGCGAGGCTGGTAGCAGGGGGGTGGCAGGGGGGGGGGGCAAGGGCAGACAACACGCTTTCGGAGAGTTATGCACGGCCGGGTGTGTGCACGCCAAAATGACCATCTTAAATTGCCCACTTGAAATTCATGCGGAACGTTACTTTAAGGGAGATAAAAAGCCGGCAAATCCTGTCTGGCCGATGTCCAACGTTTTACTACAATTACCGGCACGGTCGATTGCGCAAGAAAAGTTGACATGAGCGTTTGAAGGGAGAACGTTAAATTGAGGTTAACCACTGTTGTTAACAATGAAAAAGAAGCGCCCGGGCGAAGTTACGTTTGTCCCAAAACTCGCGGCTCTTTTTACGACGTGTCGGTTACGGCACGGTTTTTTTTTTTTTTTTTTTTTTTTTTTTTATCCATTCGATCGCTAATTTTTATCAATATTTGAGACGAATCATCATTCAGTTTGAAGTAGCGCCGGGGCAAACAAATAAACACGCAATTAAACGACATTTTTCACCGCACTCGATGGAATCGTCAAATCCGATCCATTGCGCGGATTTTTGTAATATCAAAGCGGCCAATAAACCATTAATGCCAATGCATAAGAACCGCTAATGTTGGGAGATGATTTATATATATATATATATATATAAATGCAAGCGTAGAAATAACTCTGATAGTCATCGACAGCAGCACTATTGACGTAATGCTCGAAACATTTCCGACATTGACAAATCCGATCTGTTAAACATTGACAAAATCGTGATATTATAAAAGCAAAGTATATTCTTATTTATCGACTTTTTATAACGACAGTCGGCTTCTATAATAAAAGGTCAAATCAGATTCGTATTTATTTTATCGAAATAAAAATGAATATAACTTGCAAATTATAATTATAAGGAAAAGAATATTTATATATAGAATAATTTTAAACGGAAAAATTACTGGTTTATTCGTTACAGTAAAAAATTAACGAATAAATGAGTCATAATTATATTACAATTTAATAAGTTTGATTTGTATTTGTTGAAATTACTTTACTTTTATTTAAATATCATTATTATTTGTAATGTCATCTTTCTTTCTGTCCCCTTTTCTAATATTTTTTTTCTAATTTTTTAACTACATGTACGGAGCTAAAGAAGTCGTCTTTTAATTAATTCCTCACAGACCGAATTTCATCAAAGAACTAAAACAGTCTATGCCAAAAAAAGGGCCTCTAATTTCTACAATCACTTCTGCTTTTTTGTCCGTCCTTAAAACTCTACGAAACGTGCTTCAAACCAGTTCCCAATAGTGATCCCCAAAATCCCAAACCACGCGCCTTCAAATTCAGCCCATTTGAATTTGAAAGTCCCGCGTATATCGGGAGAACGAGATGACAAAATAAACTATTGGTTTCGAAAAGAAACATCGCGTCGTTTTTTATCGTTCTTTTTTCCTGTTTCGCGAAGTTTCTAGTAATACAAAGTTTGAATGATTTTGATTCGGCCTTATTCGAAGATACTAAAAATTAGATCACTGAATATTCGAAATTTAGTACTTTAAATACAATTTTATTCATGCATTATGTTTTTGTAATTGATGTATTTATAATAATATTGGTCAAAAGTAGTTTGTTTGTGGTTATATGGCCGGTTAAGACTTTTTTATCAATTATAAAAATTTTTAATCTATACTTGTTTTAAATAAATAAATATTATTCTAATCTTTAATTAGGACCACTAGGTGTTCAGGATCTAGCCACCGATTTTAGTATAAACCACAAATATTATGGAAAGTTCCAATAATTTCTAGTAAACGAACCATATTGAGCAGATTTTCATTTTTTTCAAAGTTTAGTTTAATTTTTACCATAGTTATAATAGAGAACAATTTAAAATTGAACAGAACAAAACAAACAATCGAACAAATTGTTCAACTTTCAATTGTTCTCTATTATAACTATGATAAAAATTAATCTGCTCAATATGGTTCGTTTACTAGAGATTATTGGAAATTTTCCATAATATTTCTCTCAGTGCAGAGTACACCAGGAGGAGATAATCGGTTGGACTTCTGTACTCCATGAAAAGTAGTTAATGAAAGTTTCAACCTCTAAGTATAAAATAAATTGTCATAATTGCAAGCATTATCAATATACATTAAAGATTGAATTATATTATAAACGTATTCAATTTTAATAATTTATACAATCTGCAGAATCATTTTCTTTAGCAATAATTAGTGATGAAATTGCAAGTTATTAATTGATTAAAATTATAATGAAATTTTAAATTGAAATTATTATGATTTATAATGACTAAAAAGTATTCGGAACCTTTTATTCCATCAAATATGAAATTCAAACCTCTTTTATTTATTGAATTATATTTCACGATTTTTTTTCGATAATTTATTGCTTTATATTTGTAATATATGACATGTGAGTGGATGTTTTATTAATTAATCGCCGATGCAACTAAAATATAACCAATAAAATATTTCAAATTAATAAACGTTAAAAAATGTGTCAATATTTATTAAAAGGTATTATTTAAAAAACAAATAAAAGGTTTAAAAATATTTTTGTATAATCAAAACTGATGTATTCGGATTGAAGAAAAACTTCAAATATCGCTTTAGTAGTTTTTTCTTATATTCATATATTATGACTAATTAGTTGATAATATTATTCTCTGTGCATTTATAATTACTTATAAAATGAATGATTTTAATGTAATATAATTTAAATTAATATAATTTAAATTAATATAATAATATAACCAACCACATAAGACCAACAAACGTTTAATCTATTTTTGGATTCTTATTATAATTATTAATTATTATACGTAATAAAATAAATGACATTTTTATGTTTATTCCACTTTTATAAGTATTAATAAACTTCCTTCTTTCCCGAACCAAATTCTCGAATGGTGTCAAATCTGCACTAAATATTTCCTGCAAACCGAATGTCTAAGAACCTCTTTTATAACCAAGATCATGAATATCCATTCTAATGAGGCTACCGACTCAGAATTAAAAATAAAAGAGAAATAAAAATAAGAGAGTTTTAAGAAACTACGAATGTCAAAAGCTAAGAATAGATACTAATTTATCCGCTAAACAATAAAAAAATAAAAATAAAAAGAAAGACATTACTTCAACCTATTATCATACACAATAATTATCTTTGTTTCAAGGTAAAGAACGTACAATGACAAACTTCAACTATTACTTTTTTAATGTAATCTACCTCGTGTATCAAATTCCTAAATGCTATATCAATTGTCAAGTCCTGAGTCAAGGCTTTTAATTCTTCGCCATCATTTCATCATAAAACCTTCAATTATTTAAATAATCACAAGTCAATTTAAATTAACAATGCCAAATATCAAAAAGGCACTCGATTATGCGGACCATTATCCCGTATAAATCATTATTCAAATACCGTACCGCCCCTTTAATTAAGTAGAGCCAACTGGCATAAGAATGGGTGTTCTTAAGACAAAACTGATCAAAGCGTTCCCTTACCGTATTCTTCAAAAAGCAACAGAATTTGCAAACAAAGGTTGTCTTTAACATTGAACAAAGATTACTACAAGCTTCTCTAATAAAACTAATGATACTTAAAAATTATAAAATCTTCAAATAATACAACCAATTACATTATCAATGACTACTAAATTCCTAACGCAATACAGCCCGCACCATCAGCAATGACCGATTCATCTCTAAAGTACAACCACATGAAATTAAAAACCGTCATGATTCCTCCCACCCCATTCTACCAAAAACTTATATCCATCTCAAATAAATTGATCACGACGTATTGACATTTTATCGCCTGTGCCCTGTCGCCTAAACCATCGGCCGGATCGGACATAAATTTGAGGGAAAGCGAACGAAAAGCGCTTGACTCTTGTATCGGTTGGAAACGTACCACTTCGACCGGTGGGTGTCGGGGCCGACGGTGCCTTGCTGGTTGGCTCCGGGATCGGGTAAATCGGATCACAACACTCTCTCTCCGGGAACTCACTGGCGCGCGCGTGCCGCGGCAGCGTGATCGCGAGCAGCGTGAGCAGCGCCAGGACGGGCACCGCACGTGTCATGACTCCGTTCCCGTTCAAGGCTCTATCATGATAGCCGGCGATTCTGACGGACCCTTTAGGTCGCGGGCAAGCCCGTCTCCTGGCCCGGCTCGCGGCCCGCGTGCTCGCATCGCTGGCACATGGCCGCCGCGATCGCGACCTCGACTAACTTGCAGACGACACCGCGCCAACCGCACTTCTCTCCCCCTACTGGACAATCCATAAGCGGAACACCACCTTCAACATCACTCGATCGGTGTCGCGGCACAATTTACCCGCTCTCCCCCCCCCCTTTCCTCACCCCGCTCCCCTCGCGGATTCGGCGAACTTTCCAAATTTTCGGCGACCGAAGCACGACTCGCTGGTCCCCGGCCGTGGGTGACAGTAGTAAACGCGTGAGACGTTCCCCCCGTCAGACACACGTGGTTCGCCGAGAATCGCGCGCGCCTCGGTGTTCCGACGCCCTATGGTGAGTGCTCGCGCGATGGACAGCCGGTAAAACTAAAGGTCCCCCCTCCACCTGGCGGCGCGTCACTTGGAAGGCGCGAGGGAGCGAACTGCCCCGAGTCGCGCCGAGCTACCCCGAGCCGTACGCGAACTACCCCGGGGTGGCCTGGTAGCGCGGACCACCCACCCCCCCCCGTTCACCCATCCACCACCTCGACGCCCATTCCCGCTTACCCCCTCGCCACGGCTTATGCCCCCATACGCCCCTACCCTCCCTCCCTCGCCCCCTCGCCGTTGCCGCTGCTTTGCTCTCTTCCTCGTGTGCCGCGACCCCCACCCCCACCCCCACCCCCACCCCCCGCGGCTCCTCCGCGCCGTTACTGCCGCTCGTTTGTCGTGTGCCGTGTACCTGACCTCGTTCCAAGGTTTGTTGGGGTCGGTTACGGCCGAACCTCTGAGGCTTGACTGACAGTGACGCGAGAGCACAGCCGCCGCCAATATCGTCACTTAAGTATGACAAATTACTTCGCTGAATAATTATGTATTGGCTATCAAAGTCTCGGCGCCGGTTTACTTTTTTTCCCTTCCTAGTTTTTTGTCTCACCCCCCTCCCGACCCCAATCCCCATAAGTTTATTTTTCATACTTTTTAAATTTTCCTTTTCCTACTTCCTACAGTATAGTCCGCTCGTTTCTCATTTTATTGGTTATTCTGTTTAATTATTTACACTGAGAAAAATGAAATAGTATATTTATCAATAAATTCTGGGGTATTGAACATATACGTACTCTGTAGGTGTAACTGTAATAATTTATGGAAAAACTAAGTATATGTAATGCATACAGTTCTATAAACATAGAATACTATACAATGTGTATAGAAAACATTCCCAAAAATTATAAGTGATACACATACAAAGAACGTATAGGTTCAGTATTCCAGGATTTATTGCTAAATATGCTATTTATTTTTCTCGGTGTACTTTTTGGTACAGTTACGTTTTGGTTTTGGTAAAATGAGATTATAATATTGACTAGATAAAGACCGAAAATTTAAAAGAACAAATCTATTTTAAAAATTATTTTAAATTTAGTAATTAATATCACTGAGAGGAAAATAATGTTAAAATTTGACACGATTTGTTTTAACTGAAGTTTAAGGAAAAAGTTCAATATTTACTGTGTTAAAATTGCATAAAAGAATGTTAATATTTATTACTTTTGTTACAAATATTGTTACATTCGTGACTAATTTTAATACGATACCCGTTAAAATTTCTTACTTCGCGATCTTACAGTTCAGTTAACACGAAATACGTTAATTTTTGTTACTATTTGTTTTTTTTTAATACAATAGTTGAAATCTGGGGTTAATCGTGTCATATCAGAGCTGGACAAATCATCGAGATTTAAAGAGAAATATCACGGTTATTTAATTAGAAAAATCGGCAAGGGTTCAGTAATCCGAGAAGTAGGGTTCTGGCATGAAAGATGGTGCGCTACTGGATTATATCAGAGATTGTTAAATATAATCGTGTAGTATGTTTTATAAACGCTTCGATGTTTAGGGCGGCGGAAGAAATATGAATGGTGATTGTAACGCGAATCGTTTTGGGGATACCTTTTGTAAAATTATGTTTTTATGGTATTGGTATGTAAATATATCCGACATTATTTAATTTTATAAGATTAATTGGTTGAAATTCAACGAACTAATATATCATATACACGGTATTCTTTGTAATTTGTATAATACGAATGTAGATTAAAAGAAAGATTCAATAAATAACAAATATAAGAATTTAAAAACGATTTATACTTGGACAACTATTAGCTTTTTATTTGATTAATTGTTCCCAGAAATAAGGAAAGTTCAAATTGTCGATATTTTCTTACCTTATCAGTTTTAATCCTTTCCTTGTTCCTTGATTTGAAGTTCCATGCAGCTTGTCTTATACACGATGTCTTAGATGTCACTAAATCACTTCACTGTAAAAACAAAAGAAAAATTGGATTAATTTATTAACATATTACATTGTGCTTTTAGTGATTAAATACTAAACGTTAAGAAAAGTACAATTTACGTTTCTTTATGAGATAATTTTTATAGCATTTCTTATATGAATGAAATATATATATATATATATATATATATATATATATATATATATATATAAATTTGCCAAATGGTGGTTTTGGAGACACGCCCTATTTGGGAGACTAGGTACGTGTTGGATTTTCAAATTTTGGAGGTAAATTT
>JABFPN010004332.1:0-15446 GCA_022817305.1 Leptoteleia sp. ZL-2020
ATTAAATTATATTCTCCCATATCTGAAAAATGGTCTGAATCTTTTGTCAAGAATTAAATCAACATTTTTAAAATAATATTTACAAAAACACTAACTCCGTGGCAGCAGGCTTACAGCATCACCTTAAGGAGCTCGTTTTTGAGGTGGTGAAAAAACGACTTCCTTAAATTCGTTTAAAGCTGATTAAAAAATTCCAGTTTTGTAATTGAATTAAATTTTCCCATTCCCAAAGAATGTGCTAAAACTTTTGTTGAGCATTAAATCAACATTTTTAAAATAATATTTACAAAAACACTAACTCCGTTGCAGCAGGCTTACAGCATCACCTTAATGGGTTGTAATATATTTATTTAGCGTTGGTAATGCTAGATGCAGTCTGCTTCGGTAGTATTTATTAAAAAAAACTGTATAAGGTTATAAAAAGAGAATTTAAGTATAATAGTGTATTATAATTAAAATATTGTTTTGTTATGAGAGGATTGAATCGACTGGATATTTACGTAGCAATAACTGCTGGAGTAATAATAGGCGTTTATTCGTTTAAACCAATTTTTGATCCAAAGTTACAACAAACTGTTCTAAAAGACAAACCTGAAAAATGATGTAAAAACATTTCTACTTTTTAAAAATTTTTCTAATCTACAGAAAATACAAAGTACTTTTACATAGTTTATACTAATAATGTATTACATGACATATAATGACAATTATTTAAAAAAACCATAAATTTTAAGGACAAAGATATTTTCAAAACAAATAAAATAAATATAACAAAGAAATGTATTATTTTCCTATTTTTTAGTTCTAAGGTACCATCAGATCCAGTGTTGAATACTTTTAGAAAAATTAAAATATTTGGAGGACTATTTTCAGTGGTGGCATTAGTTATGTAAGTTTCCTTCCATATAAATATATGTATTTTAATGAATAAATCATTGCCCATATTTGACTGTGCTATAAGATCTTCATGCTTAATAAAATCTAGAATACATTAAAAAACTTTTACAATGTTAGAATATTTTGATTTTTGTTTATTTTGAATTTGACATTTTACCCTAGAGAAAATCAGATTATTAAAATTACTATTTTAAATGTTACTTTAATCAATTATGGATTATATAACTAAAGAGTGTATGTATATATTTGCACACCAATATGTGGCATGTCTCTTTTTACTCCATTTGCTGGTACACACAATACAGTGGTATGCGAATATACACACCCATAACTAACACAAAAATTGAGGTCACAATTTTAACGGTCATATTTCTTCCAGTGAAGTTTCTTAAGTACTTTTTGTAAGAAATTTTGTTACAGTGTTCAATGTTTCCATTTTTTAATTTTCATGTTAAATTTTTTTGATTCAAAAAAATAATTCTTTCAGGTGGGGTATAAAACCGTACATGCATAATCTTAAGAAGGAGGTTTCTTACAATTTGGCTGAAGAACTTTATCAGAAAGAAAAGAACATTGAAAGAGAGTCATTGCAAAGTTAGGACTGAAAAATTATTGTCTTTACATATATTTTTTAAGTTTTCATTATTTTAACTAATAAATCAGATTAAACTATTTAAATGTAGTAATAAAAATGATTAAAATTGAACAAAAAGATAGAACTTTAATTTTTTAATTTTAATTTCATAAAGTGAATCTTATTTTAATAAAAATAATGTTTTTGTCATTCCAAACTTAACCTTTATAATATCAATATTTTTTAAATAAAAACCTATTTCATATACTTTCAAATATTTTCAATGTTTATTATAAACTGTTTTTTTTGTTTACATTTTTAAAAAAATAAAAGAGTATACTCATCAAACTCAGTTAACTGGTTAATCAGAGTTGACTGTATTGGTATAATAAACTTAAATATTCACTACCTATTTTTTCACATAAATTTTAATTTATTTATCACAATAAATTAAATCTATCCATTTACATTTAAGAGCACTATTCTAATAGTACCAATTTATTCTTTGAATTTGCCATTGACATAAGGTACATATTGCATCACATCCTTCCAGTCAGAAATATATAAAAAAGTTAATATTCCCACTGCTCCATACGTAGCTGCTGATGGCATCCTACAATAAAAAAATAATGGTGCATATGAAAGATAACATCTATATTAATTTATTATATTAAGATATTGTATCTTTTTCATCAAAGGTTGATACTGAAATTGACAGAATTGCAAACACTTAATATAAAATAAAATTGTGAATAACCAAAAGCTTCTTATTATCAAAGAAAAAAATCTGTTATCCAGTACCCAGAATTAATAAATGAACAAAATTGAACTAAACTTTGACATAATGTAATGTAAAACTCAAAGAATCGTCTGGTACACTTAATTTAACAAACTGTATTTTAATTTTGCAAATTTAATAAATATATCATGGAACAAAGAAATATGTGGCAACAGACAAATATCTAAAATGATAATTAATAAAAAATAAAATTAGAAATTGGCAAACAGAGTTTATCAGACATTTTTACATTACATTCTATTAAATTTTGGTGAAAATCTGCTTACTATTAAATCCTGGGTATCCAACATGAATTAGTTCAATCTGAATATGTCAAATTGCTAAATATTGCTAATAGTATTTTGAATCTATGTAAAATTATTATCAGAAGAATAATTAAATTTAAAAAGCATTGATAGTAACTTAACTTAAGTATTCCATCAACTGCATTACAAATAATTAAATCTTAATTATGCATTCAAGTTAACCTCTTTAAAAGAGTAATTTCAAAGCACTTTACATAATACCTTAAATTTTATGTACAAAGTAATAAAGTTTCACATTGATTAATAATTTGATTTACTTGTACTGAAAGATGTGTATCTGGTATTTTTTAATAACTGTAATTAATATTAAATTCTACTTCATACAGAACATTTTCTTAATACATAGAATGACTTAACAAATTACCATTTGGTTGCAATTTGAATGTGTCGTGGACCAATTACGGCCATTGTTTTATTATATGGAAGATTATTTTTGGTATTACTTTCGTCGAAATTATGGATTTCCTTCACAATTTATTAAGTAAAATTTCTTAATCCTTGATAGCAGACGAAAAACTTATTACGACACAGATACTAAACATCGAATCTGAAAATGGTAAAGTAACTACTGATTGCAGCGCTGTTTCCGTTATATTAAAGTGATGTTGTTCAAAGCATAGGTAGCACCCTGCAGTATCGACTTTGATGTTTTCCTCAGTTTTCCTTGATAAAAATGAGACACGTTAAAGTGATTTTGCAGAATGACAAGGCTCGAATAAATATTTGATTTGTTCAGGTATGAATTGTGTTTAAATATTACAATATAATCAATCAGATATAAAATAACTAATATATTTTTAAATTCTATTTATAAATAAATATTGAAATTTATGTTTATCTAAATAATGCAGTATTTGCAATAAATCATGAAACATTCCTTTAATACTTTATACTCTTAAGGTAGTTTTATTTAAGAAATAATAAAATGTCAGCACTTTTTATTCTTCTTTATTGAACATTAATCGGACGATAGAAAACATTGACATCATCATTTTTAACATCGAAGCAAATGTAACCAGATTTATCTCAAACATACAGCCTGCTTTTAATTGAACAGATCGATTAGTTTTCATCAATATGAAAATGACATTTTTGAACATTTTTGGTGGCATTTTATACCATTTGCTAAGATAAACGGCATTTGATATTCTGTCAAAGTTTGATTCTAAGTAGTCACCAGTCCAGCAATATAGATACAATTGTAACAAAACGATGGAAGTGAACAAAAAATGTTTAAAAAATAAAGGAATATTGTGTTCTCCCAAAGCCACTAAAATCTGAATTCCTGAAAATTAAATTATATTATTTACAGATTATACAATGCTTTAACTAGATAATATTTTTCGCAACTCTTGTGCGGATAAACTTTCTTTACTAACGAATAGTTTCCTCTGCACTTTTTGTGAAAAAAATATCAAAAAAGTACGATACGAAATAGTTATAAGGCTGAAAAATATGATGACGAAGATTCAGAAATTACAAGAGTGAAAAAAAAAAAAAGGAACAAAATATAGAAATGTTTTGCCGATTATCCGTCATT
Source organism: Leptoteleia sp. ZL-2020 (assembly GCA_022817305.1). Lineage (NCBI taxonomy): Eukaryota > Metazoa > Arthropoda > Insecta > Hymenoptera > Scelionidae > Leptoteleia > Leptoteleia sp. ZL-2020. Next base: position 4,116 of record JABFPN010004332.1, read on the forward strand.
TCTAATCATTTATTGTTTCCAGAGGTAATAAAATAACGTTAAATTTTAGTCCTTTAAATAAAAATAATCATCTTTCATCATAGTTTCTACCATCGACTTAAAATACAATCATAGTACCTAATATGCACAAAATTATGCCACTAAGAGTAAGTTGTATTAAAAACATGATCCAGAAAGAGTAATCCAAGTTGTTAGTTAGCGTTATGAGGTGACAATGTCTCTGGATTAGACTTGTCAGTCTATTCCAAAAGTCAATGTTTGTCGAATCGGTACCCAATTTGGAAAATTCTACTTCCAATATATGAAGCTGGCCACAAATGTGCATAACTAAACCAATGAAAAACAGATCATGACCAATATTTCCTGTGCCGGTGAAATATACCTAAAACAGTTAGTTGATAAAGTATAAACAGGGACTATTTCTAACAGGGAAATGAATATTAACAATTTAGAAATCAGTGATTACAAATTTTAGGAAACTGAATTCTAATTTTTGGCAAATTTTATGTTCTATCTGATACGCTATAATGATTTATGAAATTATTATTAGCGTTGTTATTAAATGAAATAATTAACTCCGCATGCTTAACAATTTGTCTTTGTTAAATGGAGGGTTTGGGGACAAACAGTTATTAAAATGACTGGTTCGGGGACAAGCGCAGAATTTGGAACCAGTCCCTGAACACAAGTATATGCTTCATTTTAACTAATTATTGTTTGAAAACTAATGTTTAAAAACATTTTAAGGCGCGCCCAATTAGGGTGCGTCCTTAAAATCTGCAGTTGACAAATGTATATATACACACAGGAAGACCCACTTTTTTTTTTTTTTTTTTAAACGGGAACCCATTATTGAACGCTATTCAGTGAATTTTAGGATGGAAATTTTTTCTTAACTGAAAAGCGTTCAAGAACAAAAAAGACGCTCTTACTAAACAGATTGTACAGGGATGGTATCACAATAAAAATGTCGCACCTGCACGCATTGCATTAAAAATACTGGTGGGTAAACCCAGCCAGTCAAATTGCTGACTGTGCACACTGTTTGCATGGGTAATAATTTTTCTTGGACGCCTAGTAATTGAAATATTATTGCGTTTAATGGAAAGCTTAACTCTGACATGTACGTAGCGATCATTTGAAATAGAAAAATTTGTCTCCCTATTTTCGCGTATTTTTTCATTATTTCAATATAGTTTGGATCCTTGATATTCAAGCAATCGTCGGCCGCGGAATCGTAATTTTGTAACAACTTGTCAGAATGCACCCAACAAGTCATAGTTTTGGTGAATGCAAGTGCCGAACAAACACCCAGACCAATGTAGTCTATTAATACTTCTGTTTCGGCGCAATTATATATAACTTCCGTAAATAAAACGGCCGAAGTCATTACCTAACAAGGGAGAATATTTTATTAATAAACGTTGCCCTTTTCTCAAATATAGAACATGTAGTGTATATATAGAATATCAAAAATGTTGTATGCATTGAAAAAGAAATAAGTAAAGGAAAGTTACTGGTCCAGAACTTTCATGTATTGTTTTGTATTCCTAGAAGTACTGCCCTGGTGGAAAAGAATGCTGAAAAATGTTGGAAAATGTTGAATAATTGCTGAAAACTGCTAAAATTGGGTATTTTTAGCATTCTTTTCCACAAGGGTGGTATCGTATGAAAATAATATAAATACCTGTGCAATAAAAGCTAATATAAATTTTCCATTCTTAAATATGCCATCTTTTTCCAAAAGCCACGTGCCACATGGCCACAGTGGTATTTTGTACAGACCAAACTCGTAAAGGAAAGCAGGATCTTTAAATTTGGAATTTGATTGTATGAAATTTTTATCGTTAACTTTGTTATGCATTTTAATTTCCAAGAGTTATCGTTTCACACATTTTTTATCCAAGTTCCTTAATTTAACTAAAAATCTTTTTGATATAACATTTGTTCGATACGTGGAGATATTAAAAATGTAAGCATAAAATCATACGCTGCACGATTGCGTAAGCACAACAAATTATAGTATATGAATAATAGTTGCTAAGTTTGGAGGTCTTTGCAACGTATCGTAGTAAAAATTGATGGGAATGAAAGTCTGCTTTTCGCGTAGGGTTAAATTTACTCTATATTTGTACGTAAAAATCATCGAAACTTACGAAAACTTTTTATGAATCTAATGATGTAATAAGTAAGTAATAACGTACAATTGAACTTTATCTTGATATAAATATTATATCAACTGGAAATTATATGGTTTCGATATTCCAACAACGGCCCGATTGCGCAGTTTATGCAGTTTGTTTAGGAAAAAATATTTAAGCATTCAAATAGCACGCGAATAAACAATTTTGTTGTACGCTTTTCTGAACCGCCGAAATTGTGCAACATTTTGCAAATTAGCCATCCGTGAATTGCGCCGAGAACTTATCGACAGATAACAACGCGTTACCATTAAAGTATCATCACGTCCATCGCGAGGCGAACTTTGACGTTGCTAATGATGTTTAAAATAATATTTAATCCAAAGTGAAGCAGCATTATTAGAAGGTTGAATCGACCGACGGTGACATTCATCAATTGTCTGACTTAGTGGAAAAATTTATTCCGCTTGAAAAATCGAATGCATATATATATATATATATACATATAGAAATGGTAAATTTAAATAATGCTAAGGTTCAAAAATATACGTTTGTTATTTTCAGTAAAAATCCCAGCGACGCATTGTTTGTGAATACAAATCGGATATGCTAAATTCAAGCTAATATTTATTAATATTTAGTAAACAAATAATAATTTAGTTTACTAAATTATAATAAAAAAATTTGCGTACACTCACTGAGTTGCTGCAAATATGAATGCTTGAATGAAAAGGGTAATTTTACGTCGTTTCCAAAAGTATGATAAATGAAAAATGACGATCAGTCATACGCCCAAAGCTTAACCTGAGTGTCTGTTAAATTGCAGGTCGTTTTTCGTCATTGAAAGCATTTTCCGGCGATAATTTGATTTAAATTTTAATGTATAATTAATCGAAAATAACCAATAAATAAACAATAAACCAGATTCATCAATGGCTGAGAATGAATAGTTTTCTTGCCGCCTATCATGTTGTACGATTTATCATAAAACAACTTATCATTTATTTACAAGTACGTAACAATTATGATACGGGTGGGTGAAATTTGATTGAGCTAATTTAAAAAGCTAATTTACTTTAGTACGTTGAGTGTGCCTTATCTTTAGATTCGATTTATTTATTGCTTTTCCCTTTAAGGACTTGATTATTTACAAGGTTTTCTCATCCATGTTCTCATCGAGCGATTGCGACGGTACGCTTTCTTCCAACTACGCGCTGCCCGCTGATTTATTAGCTTACATCGCCCTAACGTCTGCCTTGGCCATTTTGTTAATCGTATCATCAACATGCTCGAAACAAAAGGAAATGAAACGCTACTCCCTTCCGTTCATCCCAGACGACGAATCGTAATTGTTATTTTATTCCAGTCAATTTAAATAAACGGAAAAGTAATTAGTGCTACGCGGAGACAAAAGATTAATGAAAATTATCTTTTCCTATACTTACAAAAACTGAAAAATGACTATTGTAAGTATTGTAAAAATTACTATTATACTATTGTAAGTATTAATCTTTTCTCTCCGTGTAAGACATTAAATGTTAATCGTGATATTGCGGTGCAATTCAAAGTCTGCCTTGTATTTAAATTCACATCATAATATTGGATGAAATAATGCTCGTTAGTTTTACATTTATTATAAACAACGATTAATATGTCACCTACAATTTATAATAAAATGTGTGCTTCTTCTTTCCCTTCATATATATATTTTCTGTCATAATAAAGTAAAGTCCTACAGCAACGTGCTGATTTCATTCGAAAACTGTAAATCAAGCATGATATTTATTTATTATAAAATGTTTAATAAACTAGCAATAAATGTTCAAGCCACTTACTCGCATTCGAAATTACTCTGTGAGAAATAAGACATAAAAGTTTGCTGTTTAAAAAGAAATAATTTACAGTCCTCTCTGTAAAAGAGGTGTACGTGAATGTGTATCAAAAAAGAATCAATTTTACTGTTTTATTCGATTAATTCTACTCTCTGTGTGTTAAAAAAAGGCCACAACAAGAGAGCCGTTTTCAGCGGCTGGTACTGCATCGACACTGTAAAAAATTCATCAGAAATTTGCTTTCAATGAAAGTGATTCTATTCAGACAAAAAAGATGATTTTTAAGAGTGCATTGGGTCAAACAAGCGTGCCGAAAATTAATATTCAGATGGCTTACACTGAGAGAAAAATGTTGAAAATATTGTAATTTTCCGTTGTAATTTGAGGACATGATGGACAAGGTTGGGAAAAGTACAATCAAAAATTGTACAATGTATTCAAACATTTGTAGAAATAAAGTGAAAAATCATAATATTTACGTGTTTTGTGAGCACATTTTATAATTTTCGATTGTAACTTTTTGGCTTTATCCAACATGTCCTCAAATTACAAAAAAAAGATTACAATTTTTACACAAATTTTTCTCTCAGTGTAATTGACGAATGTTTAATTTTATTGTGATCTGCAAATGAAATGCAAGCTAATTAAAACCTTAAACCCCTGCCCATAAGTTCTTTAAGATTTAGATGTATAATATTTAATTACAATATGAAAATTGATAAAATACTGAACATTGTATATATACCTTTTATTTGCTGTATGTATATATACACCCGAATTCCCATTAGAAACAGTAAAATTTGAAAAAGTTTCAGAAACTATTTCAAGACCTCTTTCTAAGCAAACTTTATTATGCAATAATTTTTTTTGTCAAGATAAAAACAAATTTTAAAATGTTTTTTTTTTAATAGAATGAAATATTGAATAGAATGATAGATTGCCATGAAAATATTATTTAGATTTATGTACAAGCACGTAATTCTCCAAGTAAAGATAAATTAATAAATGTTGATAAGAGTATGTACAAGCACGTAATTCTCCAAGTAAAGATAAATTAATAAATGTTGATAAGAGAATCAAATTATCATTTTTACTTTGTGTAGAATAATAGACGATGCATCGTCGACGGCGACACGCGATGATTCTTCTTCGATTTTACAATACTCATCATCGAAACTAGATAATCGTCGGAATCCCTTTGGAGACGATCATTTTGAGGATACAAATATTATACCTAGAAGTCGGATGTTTCTACAATCGTGTCAGTCTGACGTCAGTCGTCCCCAATGCTCCCAAACAGTGCAAAGAGTTTTGCACAAAACTAGAAACTTTCGTGGATGGCTCGTTCGCAAAACAAGAAGTGGACACGTTTACGGAAAATATCCTCTTTAATTTCAACTCTTCCATCATCCATTAAGGCAGATTCTTGTTCCTCTGTGAAACAGACTTATTTAAAACCTGCAATAGTATTTTATTTACTCTTTACATATTTTCTCCTTTTTTTGTCCATGTAAACGTTTTGATAATGGTTCATTTTGTAGCCTGTCCGTGCAGCTGTTTGATTTATAAATTTCTCCCTGTATAAGAAATTTTCGAATAAAATTTACAAGAATACAAGATATTTATATATGTTATATTGTAATATATTTCCTAACTCTTATACACTCTTAAAAAAGTTTATTTAATTTAAGAGGAATATTCTTATATTAAATAGATTTTCTATTCGATATTTCGACGAGAGGAAATCCTCTCATAATAAGAATATATTCCTCTCATGTGTTAACTTCTTATAGTAAGAATAAATATGTTCAAAGTGAATAGATTCATTCTTAACGTAATCAGACTGTAATGTATTTAAATTAAGAATACCTAAGCAGGTGATGTATACATCAGAACGCAATTTGGTGATAAAAATTAACAACAGTCGAAACCCGATTTTTTACAATATAACCTCTGTCTTTAAGAGTTGTTTGAAAGTATAATTTAAGGAAAACATATTATGCGATAAAAAATATATGAATTGATTCTTTAATGAATTTTAAATTATTTAATATAAGTATTTTGTTGTTAACATGCACTTATGACTATTTAGAGTTGACTTGCGTGTTTTATTTAACCTGAAATCTAATAAACAGATTTTCAATTTTACTTTGCTGATTATATTATAAATATAATATTCAATATTTAATGATACAATAATTGCACTTTTAAGTTAAATATAAATTATTCTCCAAAAAGTTATGAATTCAAGACAACCAGATTAATGAAGTTCTGATTTAAAATTTTAAAACATCCATTGTTGTTTTATTCACTTTACTTAAATTAAATTTTATAAATTTTCTCCTTACAGCAACGATACGCTAGATATTCATGCCTGTCGGCGTGTACATAAACAACTATTATATTGGTAGTACCGTTAGATTTGAAACAACAATTATTCTTATAATAAGAATAAGTTTCATTACTATTAGAATAAATCAGATTATCGTAAGAATTATTTATTCTCACCATAAACGTACTAAAATTTTTAACATAAACTGAATATTCTTAAAATAAATTACATTCTTATTATTGTGAAGAAATTAACATTAAGAGGATCATCCGTTTAAATTAAGAACTTCATTTTTAAGAGTGTGGTTATGGAGAAAGCCCATCTGCGGTCCCTAGAGTAAGATGGAGTACGGCGTGTTTGATTAGAACAGGTCAAGGACCCGCGTCCTTTTTTGGCTCTTTTTCAATTGGCATCCTTAGGGTACTCGCTTTTGACTTATTCCAACTCAAAACGTCATGCTCCAGCTTATTTCAGGGACCGCACATGGACTCTCGCTGAGACCAATTGGTTTCCTTCCGACATGTTCCCATGATCTCCCATGACTTCCCGCATGATTACCATAATATTCCATATACTGCAAGAACGGAGCGCTCAATGAGCGAAAACGGTACCAACATTACAAACGAAAATGTCGACGCTTACTACCGAAATAAACAACGGTGTAAACGAGGAAGCAGCCAAACATTCAAAGCTGATCAAAAAGAAATTTAAAACAATGATATAATAATCGTTGTTGTAAAACATAAATAATTATAAACGTTTTAAATTTCACCAGAAAAATAATGAAAAAAATAAAACTAATGACAACCGACAAAAGTCATAAAAACATTAAAGCGTCACGCTTATATGACAGCGCGAAAATTTTTATAAATAAATAAATACAAATACCTTTAACAATCCAGGGACTACAAAAAATTGTTATAAACTACTACAATATATCCCCCAGTAGTAGTTTATAACAAAATATCGTGAATAAAAGTATCGGAACCTACCGATTACCCATTTATATAGACATATTACGCGTGCTGGCTCGTATCTAATACATATAGTCACTTGAGCAAGTGCTTCAAAATCACAGGGGCCCCGTAAATTTGTTATAAACTATTAAGACATATCCCCCAGTAATAGTTTATAACAAAATATCGCTATTAAAAGTCTCGGAACATACCGATTACCTCTTTATATAGTCATAATAAGCCAGCTGGCTCGTATCTGACACATATAGTCACTTGAGCAAGTGCTTCAAAATCACAGGGGCCCCGTAAATTTGTTATAAACTTTTACAATACATCCCCCAGTAATAGTTTATAACAAAATTACGGGGCCACTGTGATTTTAAAGCCTTTGTTCGAGAGCAAGCATGTCAAAGTCAGCATTTGGCGAATACTAAGTTTTTGGTAGGTCGATATCGGTATGTTCCGAAACTTTTATTCGCAATATTTTGTTATAAACTTTTACTGGGGAATATATTGTAAAAGTTTATAACAAATTTATGAGGCCCCTGTGATTTTGAAGCACTTGCTCAAGTGACTATATGTGTCAGATACGAGCCAGCTGGCGAATTATGACTATATAAAGAGGTAATCGGTATGTTCCGAGACTTTTAATAGCGATATTTTGTTATAAACTATTACTGGGGGATATGCCGTAATAGTTTATAACAAAATTACGGGGCCCCTGTGATTTTAAAGCATTTGTTCGAGAGCAAGCATGTCAAAGTCAGCATTTGGCGAATACTAAGTTTTTGGTAGGTCGATATCGGTATGTTACGAAACTTTTATTCGCCATATTTTGTTATAAACTATTACTGGGGGATATATTGTAAAGTTTATAACAAATTTACGGGGCCCCTGTGATTTTGAAGCACTTGCTCAAGTGACTATATGTGTCAAATACGAGCCAGCTGGCGTATTATGACTATATAAAGAGGTAATCGGTATGTTCCGAGACTTTTAATAGCGATATTTTGTTATAAACTATTACTGGGGGATATGTCGTAATAGTTTATAACAAAATTACGGGGCCCCTGTGATTTTAAAGCATTTGTTCGAGAGCAAGCATGTCAAAGTCAGCATTTGGCGAATACTAAGTTTTTGGTAGGTCGTTATCGGTATGTTCCGAAACTTTTATTCGCCATATTTTGTTATAAACTATTACTGGGGGATATGTCGTAATAGTTTATAACAAAATTACGGGGCCCCTGAGATTTTAAAGCCTTTGTTCGAGAGCAAGCATGTCAAAGTCAGCATTTGGCGAACACTAAGTTTTTGGTAGGTCGATATCGGTATGTTCCGAAACTTTTATTCGCCATATTTTGTTATAAACTATTACTGGGGGATGTATTGTAAAAGTTTATAACAAATTTACGGGGCCCCTGTGATTTTGAAGCACTTGCTCAAGTGACTATATGTGTCAGATACGAGCCAGCTGGCGTATTATGACTATATAAAGAGGTAATCGGTATGTTCCGAGACTTTTAATAGCGATATTTTGTTATAAACTATTACTGGGGGATATGTCGTAATAGTTTATAACAAATTTACGGGGCCCCTGTGATTTTGAAACACTTGCTCAGGTGACACCATCTGTCAGATACGAGCCAGCACGCGTAATATGACTTTATAAATGGGTAATCGGTATGTTCCGATACTTTTAATCGCGATGTTTTGTTATAAATTACTACTGGGGGATATATTGTAATAGTTTATAACAATTTTTTGTAGCCCCTGGAATGTTGAAGTTATTTGTATTTATTTATTTATAAAAATTTTCTCGCTGTCATATAAGCGTGACGCTTTAATGTTTTTATGACTTTTGTAATTAGTTTTATTTTTTTAATTATTTTTCCGGAGAAATTTAAAACGCTTATAATTATTTATGTTTTACAACAACGATTATTATATCATTGTTTTAAATTTCTTTTTGATCAGCTTTTGAATGTATGTCTGCTCCCTCGTTTACACCGTTGTTTATTTCGGTAGTAAGCGTAGACATTTTCGTTTGTAATGTTGGTACCGTTTTCGCTCGTTGAGCGCTCCGTTCTTGCAGCATATTAATATTCCCGAAACTTTTCTGTAAATTTCTTATAAGTTTTGAATTTGACATAAGGAATTACAATAAATCAATTACCATGTCAATCAGATATATTTTGCGTAACTTTTAACATAATTTATTACGGAATATATTAGAAATTTAGAAAGTGTCTAGAAAATAAATAATATTGCGTTTATTCTGTGGGCCGCAAGAGAAAAGTGAAACTTCTACAGGTTATACTAAACTGATCCTAATCTTGGATTTAAATTGAACTTGAAAATGCAAACTTCGATTCCACAGATGTGAGGATAATTTTATTTCTCATTTTTATCTAACCTCAAATTATACTTGAGATGTTTTTTAATCCGATGCATTTTTTAACGTCGAAATCCTATTTAATATAAACACATACCTTAAGTTATTCACAATAGAGTATTAAAAGTAAATACCCATTAAATGTCGCATGTAAAATGAAAACTACTTGTTCAATATTAATAAAAGATTATTCAGTAGCACAAAAAATGTTTGTGCAAATCTACAAAAAATGTTTTTAATATAAATATATATATATATAAAGTAAATATATATATGAACTCACTACTGACACCCCAAAAACGATGATAAAGAGTAGACCTCCAACACCAATAACAATAACAGCAATAACCCACTGTGGTATTTGTCTGTTATTTTCAGAATGTCTTGGAGTGAACATTTTTGGTATAACTGAAATTAAAATTTATAAAATTTGTGTTATTAGATAATGAAAAGTTAAATTATACCTTTTAACTTTACAAACCAGAATATAGCGAAAACAACGCATCACACGAAAAAATTTTCTAAATTTTAGAAAGGGATACGCCTGCTGAAACTAAAATTAGCCCACTACCTGTGTTTTTGAAGGGTAAACGAAAACAAATTTGAAATCCCAACCGGGGATCCAATTTTTTTGTTATATAATCATAATCCGCAGAATAAAATGTATACAGAGCAACACAAAATATTCTCTTTCAAATCTCTAAAGTGTAGGGGGAGGAGCAATTTAAAACTTTTGACAATAATTTTAAATCTTTTCACAGATTGGGATTCATTTTTTTATTCTTCACATTTATTAAGTAAAATGGAAGGAAATTTTCAATTTTTCAACTCTGAAAATATCAACTTTAGGTTGGTGCTCCAAAGGACCAAAATTACTCCCAACCATGTCCTGGACCTGTGTCCTTAGTTTAGTTAGATTTTAATAAAATAAAGGTCGGGGGTCCTTTTCTTTACTTTTGTTTGCAAGCGAAATCCCTCGAAAGTTGAACAAATTGTATAAATCTATTTCTTTAAAATCTAACTAAACTAATGATACAATTCCAGGAAATCGTTAGAGGTAATTTTAGTCCTTTGGAGCACCAACCTAAAGTTGATATTTTCAAAGTTATGGACGAAAAGGTGCGGTCCCACAACACAACTCTACCCCAACGCACTCCGAAGGACGTATTATCGTCTATAGGGGGACAATTCTCGCACTTCTAAATGATATAATACACGTTTTCTGCATATTTTTTGCAGTGATTATGATTATACAAGAAAAAATTAGTTTTGGTTGGCCGCTTTAAAGTTATTTGCAAAAAACTGCCATTTTTATCGTGTTTTGGTTATAACTTTTGAACGTCAAGAAAGCGCCAAATTTTTTTTCAGCTTCGTAACCAAGGCAAAAAAATACATCGATTTCATGTATTTTTACGCCATGTTGCCCCCCCCCCCCAACTAATCTTCCGATTACGCTGTAACGCGGCCCGGGCAAGGTGAGTGGTAACATCTTTGCACGACCCCGTATTATCTGTTTTAGGTGGTCAAGTGGACCACGATGACCGGCGTTCGAGGGGGAAGAGGGGCCTCTCCTCCCGTCGGCGTTAATTAAATAAAATAAAGTGTTTGATATTCGTGTGTGCATTATTTACCCCGTAACCCGTTCTGATAAATCGGCAAGCGTCCCCCCCCCCCCCCC